>MU688806.1:0-59479 GCA_026770625.1 Nicotiana glauca | reverse complement strand
AAATATATATATTCATTGAAAAGCATATTATCTCAGAGATTATTACTTGAAGGATTTAAAGGCGAAAGACTTATATCTTAAGGACTTCATTAATTGATTGTACTTGTATTTATTGTTTGTTGAGAAACAATTATGTTGTCCTTGTTGCCTGCTATTTATATCACTGGTTGATCATTGTTGCCATCATTGTTATCTGCTTCCTATTATTTTGTACGCTATCGTGCACATGTTTATTTGATAGTCTGGTCCTAACCTCGTCATTACTTCGCCGAGGTTAGGCTAGACACTTACCAGCACATGAGGTCGGTTGTGCTGATACTACGCTTCTGTACATTTTTTTTGGTGTGTACAGATCCAGGTATTTGATCGATAGTAGCTATTCGTTGCGGTGGAGACTCAAGGTAAACCTGCTGCAGCGTTCGCAGGCTTCGGAGTCACCTTCTTATCTTATATTCTCACTACTGTGCTTATTTTCTTACGGTTGTGTTTAGAAATGGTAGCGAAAAACTCTATAGAGCTTATAACTTGTACTATCGGGTTTTGGGAAGATGTTCATTGTATAAGAATTCTATTTCAGAAGAATTTTAGATGTTATTATTCATGATTGTTATTCCACAATTATTAGGCTTACCTAATCCTCAAGACTAGGTGCCATCACGAAACCCAACGGAGGGGAAATTGGATCGTGACATGTATACAGGGAAGTATAGAAGTAATCTGAAGGGGCCTACACTAAAAATTTATTTAATAAAATAATTAAATAGGAAAAATAATATTATTGATAAAATTTTAAAAAATAATTGGAGCTACGGAACAAAAGAACAAAGTTAAATTAAATTTTAGGGTAATATAAAATCATATTCATTATATTATACTAAAAGTAAAGCAATGAGTAAGGACATTAAATAAGGCGATAAGCTAATAAAAAGTCACATGGCAATTTAGCACGTATGCATTATGGTTAAGCCAAGTGGCAAGCTAATATAAAGCCACTTGGCAAATTATGACAATATTTGTTATAGTATTTAATTTAAATTGAAAGACAGGATATTTATTTAATTTTAAGTAGAAAGATAGTAAATAAGATTCTTTTGAATCTGAACGTTAAATTTGAATTGATTGATTAATTAATTAGGAAAGCTAATAAGAAAAATATTTTATGTAAATTAAAAGGGAAGGAATATCTATTTTTCAATCATATTGTATTTTTATTTGTTTGTATCACTGGTTATATATGAGGTTATATATTTAAGTTTATGTCAATAGTTATTCATATAATTTGTTCTTTTTAATTTATAGAATTTAGCAGGATCATAATATTATCCGCAATTCGTGCGGGTACTAATACTAGTTAAAACATTATGGTTTTAATTCTTGTTTTGAGCATTGGATTTGTTGCATGAGAAAAGGGGATAACATAAATCAGAACACCACCAAAGGATGTGGTGTAATGGATGTGACTGTTCCTCCTTAATCAGAGGTCTCGAGTTCGAGCCTTGGGTATGTAAAAATCCTTGGTAGGGAGCGCTGGGAAACAAAAAAAAAACATAAATCAGAACTGTAACATTAACATTTTTAACTTTATAGTACAACGAGAAAGGAACCAGAAAAGAAAACTGCATGTAGGAATTGAAAACTTGAAAATCCTTTAGACCTTTGCTTGATTTTCCAATATTGGATACATACATTATATATATAATTAGTCCTTTTCACAAGAGCATCTAATTATAAAGAGTAAAGAATACCAAACAAGACAATAAAATTCAAGAATTGTGTAGTTCAGTTATTCTTTGGAGGGTGTGTTCTTGGCATGTGATAATCAGCACTGAATGCTGAGAAACTTCCTCTATTGACCTTCAAATTATCAGAATGGCTACTTCTGCCATTTAATTTACTTTGATTTCTCAGCCCTATAATGCCTTCATTTTTCATCGTACTTTGCCTCATATTCCTTCGCTCCACCATTCTTTTTCTTCCTCCAATTCTGCCACTGCCAACTTGAATAGATGCTGGAGTTACACCATCAAAATCTTCCTAGAATTTCAACAACCCCTTAAAACTTTAATCACTTGGAAAAAGTAAGGAGCGGAGCCAAGATTACTATTAAGATTTAAGGGAGTCAAAATATAAAAGAAATAAACTAACGAAGAAGTCAATGGGTGTCAAAATGAAATATATATATATATATATACATGTTCTCGAGTAGTGAACTAGTTTAAGAAAAAACTTTTTATGCTATAAGGTCACATAAAAATTAACTATAACTAAATGTTCATAATAAATGGAACAAATTATATGAAAATTAAGGCAGGCAACATGCTGAATAGGTCATGAAACTACACTAATATCTGTAATATGAGAATTCATCGTGAATTGACAAGTTTTACGTTGGCATGGTAACAATTCTTACATTATTAATGCATATAAGTACAACTTAATTATGATTAGAGGGGAAATAGCAAAAATGCATATTTATTATACCTTCTCCACATTAAGCTGGCTCCTTCCTGTCTTAGCAATACCATTTCCACCTTCATCGACCACAAAATTTTGTTGAACTGCAGAAAGGCGTAAATAGACAACTAATTTATGAGATTTCAGTAGAAAGGAATTTTCTAAGTTAAGAGAAATTATATACACATATAAAAGGGAAAAAAGAAAAGATCAGTACTAATATACCTTTGTCAGTATGAGCAATAGTATCGTTTATGAATAGCAAAATGAAAAGCAGAACGAGCAAAAAGCTACTAAAACTTAAGGACAACATTTTGACCTCTTTATTTTGCTAAAGGTATGTTCGCCTATCACTCTGCAACAAAGGAGAGGAAGTTAATGAAATGAAAGCAGAAGATTTATAGAAAGTCCAGAGTTCAAAACCAAGTCAAAGCCTTGGGTTATGAACTGCTAACTTTTTGTTGATAAAAAATGGTTTAGGGTACAAGAAGCACCTGGGGAAATTCAAAGCCTGATCGAATACAAAGAGGATAATATTTAAAAAATGAAAAATGATTTTGTTAGAATATAAACTAGATTCATCATAAAATATTACTACTTTATTAGGCACAGAAAGGATGAAAAATGGAGAAAAATATAAACTACACTAATCATATATTGAAAACACTACTCATAGCTAACATATTACAAGACGGTTTTTGCAGGTGCTAAGAAACACTTTTATATTTACAACTATTAAATGCTTTCATACACTATGAATTTGGTTAGCTTGGAAGTAATATAAAAGTTACACCTTAATAGTAAAACGAAAGATCATGCACCTAAGATAACTAAAAAGGGCAAATGAGATTAATTATCAGTAAAATATTTTAAGTTTAATTACTATTTCCACCAGATTTTTCTCTGAGTTAGTTCCAAATGTTAGGTAAAAGAGTTAGCTCCAAATGTTAGGTAAAAGAAGTACTATTTCAAGATTATAAAATTTGTGTTTTAACACATGTATATGTATACGCTCGAAATACCTACCCGATTTCATGGGCTCGAAGAGTCGCTTCAAGCCCCAGTTCGAGATGGGTCAAGTTCGAGGCCGATGGATCAAGCCTGAGCCCGTGATAGAGTACAAGGCTCAAAGATTGGAGTACGCGACGAGTACCGAAGCTGAGTATACCAACCCCTAGACGATGTCGTTATGGGCTTGTTACAGAAGAGCAAGATTCCCACCACGTCCCCAACATCATGGCGTAAATTCTGGAATAGATTTGTACGAGTTAGTACGAATCCGTACTAGGCGGTTAGACAGTTGTCCCAATAAGATTCTTTACTGTAAATAGAAATGTACCTTATTCAGGGTTCACCTACTATATAAAGGGGACCCCAACCATTTGTAAACACAATCAATCATTGACAAAAGAATATACTCTCTTACTTTCCTGCTCATTTATTCATCAGAATTGTCTCTTAACTTTATTGTCTTTACTTTACTGTTCGTGCTGACTTACCTCGAGGTCATCTATCTCGAGGTCAAGACTTGCATAAATATTGGTTTGATTCAACTTTCTTCTCTAGTTCATATGTTTGATTTCTTAGTTATTAATTAGTATCGGACTAAATCACGTATCTTTAAAACCACAAACAAGTTTAATTGTTACTCGTATTTTCGAGGTAAACAGTTTGTCGCCCACCGTGGGGCTAAAGATAATAGTGATTATTTTGGTACTGATTCTGATAACACACGTTATTTTCATACTTGTTCTTGTCAAGAATTTTTGTTCTCAGGTTAAAACATGTCAAACTCACAAAATGCACCCGTACATGGCGATGACGGTCTTGGATTTCATGGCGAAAACAATAATGTAATCGCTTCTGGAGCCGGTGTACCACCAATTAACCCTGGGATATGCAAAATGTGGAACCAGTTGATGTTAGCTCACACATTGCTCTGAATGCGGATTTAAGCGCAGACCCCGAAGGAAGTGTATGCAAGGAAGTTTGATTCGGTGGCCAAGGAACATCGGGTGTAGGATATGGGGGAGTTAGCATCCAAGTAATTTTTGAGATGCTATAAGCTCAACAGGTTGCTATCGCTCAGCTTCAAAGTCAGCATAAAACTCCAAGTTTGGTCGAAACAGAAATCACTCATCGTACTGAGCTGGTGCTAGAAAGATCGAACGGTAATGGCTCGAGGACTGACCCCACGATTATGAGGATGCTCGAGGAACTCAACAAAAGAATCGAGTCGGGGGAGAACAAGATTGAGGTTAATGACAAAAAGGTGAAAACGTATAACTCCCGTGTCGCCAAATACCGGAGCATCCTCGGTCTTGAAAGGTTTGGATGCCAAGAAATTCGTACAAAAGCCATTCCCTCCGAGTGCGGCTCCGAAGCCTATTCCTAAAAATTTTTGTATGCCCGATATACCTAAGTACAATGGGATGAGCGATCCTAATGAACACATTACCTCGTATACTTGTGGGATTAAAAGCACACGCCAGAGCCATAAAGGTTGCGATAAGGAAATCGAATGTTTTTAAGATAAGACAGAGGAATGATGAGATGCTAAGGGAGTTCGTGTCCCGATTTCAAATGGAGCGAAAGGAATTACCACCGGTCTAGGCTGATTGGGCCGCGCAAGCTTTTACACAGGGGTTGAACGAGCGGAGTTCGATCGCGTCATGATAGCTGAAGCAACATCTGATCAAGTACCCACCTGTAACTTGGGCAGATGTGCATAATCGTCACCAATTGAAGATCAGGGTCGAGGACGACCACTTGGGAGCCTTCTCGGGTTCAGCTCATCCAAATTGATTGGTAGTTAAGGCCCTGAGGGATACAAACAGGGAACCAAGATCAAACAGGGAACGGTATCAGCTATATGTCGCGGATCGGAGAAACAACGGTTCAGGGTATAACCCTCCTCGGAACGATCGAAAAAATGATTGAGGTCAAAGCTCTTGGGGACTTATGAGTAAGAATGGTTTTGATAAACATACCGATCCTGCATAAGCACCGTGGTTATCAGAGTATAATTTCAGTGTTAATGCATCGAGGATTGTATCGGCTATTGGAAGAATCAAAGACACCAGGTGGCCCAAGCCTACACAAACTGATCCTTCTCAAAGAAATCCAAACTTGATGTGTAAATATCATGGCACACATGGCCACAGAACCGAAGACTGTAGGCAGCTAAGGGAGGAGGTAGCTCGATTGTTTAACGAGGGTCATCTTCGAGAATTTCTAAGTAATCGAGCAAAGAACCACTTCAGAGAAAGGGACACCAACAAAAAGAATGAGCAAGAAGAGCCACAACATGTAATTCATATGATCGTTGGTGGTGTCGATGTTCCACAAGGGCCTATATTCAAACGTACCAAGGTGTCGGTTACCAGAGAAAAACGAACTCGGAGTTATGTGCCCGAGGGCATCCTATCGTGCAATGACGAGGACGCGGAAGGCATTTCTTAGCCGCACAATGATGCCCTGGTAATTTCTATTATGTTAAATAAAATTCAAGTTAAACGTGTTCTAGTGGATCCAGGTAGCTCAACAAACATAATCAGATCGAGGGCCGTAAAACATCTCGACCTATATGACCAAATTTTACCCGCATCTCGAGTCTTAAACGGCTTTAACATGGCAAGTGAAACAACTAAAGGGGACATAATCCTACTAGTGAACGTGGCCGGGACCATCCCAGATACAAAATTCCATGTTATTGAAGGTGACGTGAGATATAACGCAATACTCGGGAAGCCATGGATCCATAACATGAGGGCAGTAGCTTCAACCCTTCATTAAATGATGAAATTCCCAACAGTGCATGCTGTGAAAATAGTTTACGAAGAACAACACGTTGTAAAGGAAATATCTGCAGTCGATGAGGTGATACCGATACCAGAGTCTTCGTCCTCAAATCGAGCACCAAAGATAAGCAGACAGCCAAATATCAATCACCGTCCCCAGCTTCGACCTAATAGGAGAAACAAGTAATCGAAGAAGAAGAGGAGGATTTCCTTACTCCTTGGACTTTTGTTGTTCCCGAAGAGTCAGATGCAACCAAGTCAACGGTCGAGGAGCTGGAACAGGTCATAGTAATTGAGTATATGCCCGAGACAAAGGTATACTTGGGAACGGGGTTAACCCCCGAACTCAGGAAAAAACTCATTCAATTTCTTATCCATAATATGGATTGTTTTGCTTGGTCCCATTTAGATATGACGGGGATCCCATCGGAAATAACAACACACCGGCTGAGCCTCGACCCCAGGTTCAAGCCAGTGAAGCAAAAAAGAAGGGCCCAGTCCGAGGTGAAGCACGTATTCATAAAGGATGAGGTAACTAAACTTCTTAAGATAGGGTCCATTTGGGAGGTAAAATATCCCGAGTGCTTATCTAACGTAGTTGTAGTCCCTAAAAAAGGGATAAACTTAGAATGTGTGTAGATTATAAGGATTTTAACAAGGCATGTCCTAAAGACTCCTTTCCACTACCTAACACCGATCGTATGATCGATGCCATGGCTGGCCATGAGATCCTTACCTTTCTCGATGCCTACTCCGGGTACAACCAAATTCAAATGAACCTGAAGGACCAGGAGAAGACCTTGTTTATCACTAAGTTTGGAACGTACTGTTACAATGTAATTCCCTTTGGGCTAAAAAATGCTGGAGCCACGTACCAATGCCTAGCTAACAAAATGTTCGAGGGACGGATAGGTAAATCAATGAAAGTTTATATTGACGATATGTTGGTTAAGTCCCTACGTGCAGAGGACCATTTAACTCATTTGCAAGAAACATTCAAAATCTTGAGAAAGTACAACATGAAGCTTAACCCAGAAAAATGTGCCTTCGAAGTCGGCTTGGGCAAGTTCCTTGGCTTCATGGTATCAAATCGGGGTATCGAAATCAACCCCAACAAAATCAAGGTCATCGAAGATATCACTATCGTAGATAGTATGAAAGCAGTGCAAAGGCTAACAGGACGAATAACCGCCTTGGGTCGATTCATTTCGAGGTCATCAGATCGAAGCCACAAGTTCTTTTTGAGTAATTTCGCATGGACCCCGGAATGCCAGCAAGTATTGGAGGAATTGAAGCGATACTTGTCGAGGACACCTCGGCTTCACACTCCGAAAGTAGATGAAAGCTTTACTTATATTTGGTAGTGTCCGAGATAACGATAAGTGAGGTGCTAGTTCGGGAAGAGCTATGTACGCAGTTTCCAGTCTATTATGTGAGTCGAACTCTAGGAGATGCTGAAAGTAGATATCCCTACTTAGAAAAATTGGTACTTACATTAATAAGCGCATCTAGAAAGTTAAAGCCATATTTCCAGTGTCACGTCATATGTGTGTTAACCACTTACTCTCTTCGAAATGTTTTGCATAAGCCCGAGCTATCAGGCCGATTGGCCAAATGGGCCATCGAACTTGGCGGGTACGATATCGAATATCAGCCCCGAACGACCATCAAGTCTCAAATCTTAGCTGAATGGATGATTTTACGCTGACCCTCATACCCGAGGTAGAGAAAGGACTTCTGGTCAAATCGGATACATTATCGGGAGTATGGACCCTCTTCACGGACGGTGCCTCGAATGTGAAAGGGTCCGGGCTTGGCATTGTTTTGAAGCCACCTACAGGTAGTACTATTAGACAATCTATCCAAACTTTTAGGTTGACTAATAATGAGGCCGAGTATGAGGCCATGATTGCAGGTCTCGAGCTAGCTAAAAGCCTGGGGGCAGAAGTCATCGAAGCCAAGTGTGATTCTCTGTTGGTGGTGAACCAAGTACACAAAAGCTTCGAAGTTTGAGAGGATAGGATGCAAAGATATTTGGACAAGCTGCAGGTAACTTTGCACCGCTTCAAGGAGTGGACTCTAGATCATGTGCCTTGAGAACAAAATAGTGAGGCCGATGCACTTGCTAACTTGGGGTCATCAGTTGGAGAAGATGATATTCTCCCAGGGACTATCGTCCAATTATCAAGATCTGTGGTAGAGGAGGGTCACGTCGAAATAAACTACAAGTTTAACTTGGGATTAGAGGAATACGTATATCGAATATTTGAAAAATGGAAAGCTCCCATCGGATAATAAAGAATCAAGGGCTCTGCGACCAAGGTTGCTAGGTTCACATTGGAAGAAGATGGAACATTGTACAGAAGAACATTCGATGGACCGTTGGCGGTATGTTTAGGGTCGGGGGACACCGATATGTCCTAGAGAAATCCACGAAGGTAGTTGTGGGAATCATTCCGGTGCCGAGTCCTTGATTTGCAAAATTATTAGAGTAGGGTATTATTGGGATAGCATGGAAAATGACACTAAGGAGTTTGTTAAAAAGTGTGATAAATGTCAAAGGTTTGCACCGATGATTCATCAGCCCGGAGAGAAACTTCACTCAATCATGTACCCATGCCTTTCATGAAATGGGGAATGAACATCGTCGACCCTCTACCAACGGCCCGAGGTAAAGCTAAATTTATTTTGTTTATGACTGATTACTTTTCTAAATGGGTGGACACACGGGTCTTCGAGAAGGTCAAAGAAAAAGAAGTTATTGACTTCATCTGGGATCACATCGTGTGTCGATTCGGGATACCTGCCGAAATCGTATGTGACAACGGGAAGCAATTCATCGGCAACAAGGTAACAAAGTTCCTCCAAGCACACAACATAAAGAGGATCTTATCAACACCGTACCACCCAAGCGATAACGGACAGGACGAGTCAACAAACAAAACTATCATTCATAACTTAAAGAAGAGGTTGGACGATGCAAAAGGAAAATGGAGAGAAGTTCTACATGAGGTTCTTTGGGCATATCGAACGACATCGAAGTCCAGCACGGGGGCGACCCTGTTCTCATTAGTATACGGCTCCGAGGCCTTGATTCCAGTGAGGTCGGGGAATCCAGCGCCAGATTTTGACATGCATCGGAGGAGTCAAATCACGAGGCTATGAATACTAGCCTCGAACTATTAGATGAAAAACGAGAAGCTGCACTTGTACGGATGGCGGTGCGAAAACAAAGAATCGAGAGATATTATAACAGAAGGACTAACCTTTGACACTTCAGAATCGGGGACTTAGTTCTACGAAAAGTCACCCTCAATACTCGAGACCCGAATGAAGGGAAACTAGGCCCGAATTGAAAAAGACCGTACCGAGTCATCGAAGTTATCGATAAAGGATCTTACAAACTTGGCACGATGGGAGGTGAACAGTTGCCAAACTACTGGAATGTATAACTACTCAAACGATATTATTACTAAGGTATGACCTTCTCCTTTTTCCATTTGTATTTATGACTAACTCATTGCATATGTTTGATCGAAGACAACGAGGGCATCCTTATACACAAAGACCTTAGGTTTTAAAGCATGCGTTGCACTCTTTTTTCCTTAGATCGGGTTTTATCCCAAATGGGTTTTTCCGGCAAAGTTTATAACGAGGCAACAACTATGTGCTACCTAAGGAGAATTCAATAGTATCCAAGGCTTCTTTTCAATCAACCTCGCATACTAGGGGGCATCACCCTCGGAGGTTATATTTTCGAGGAAAATACTTCACGCCAAAGAGGGCCTCAATAGGAAAACTTTGTAATGGGCTAAATGGTCAGATGAACCGTGTCCATATAGAATAGTCGAGCCCCGATGGCAAAACATGTATGCATGTATCAATTATTCAAAGAAGAATTCTTTATATATCAAAACACTTTGTGTCTCAAAGAAATTTGCTACAATACGAACTCTACACTCGTGATTCCGTGAGAAACGGCTCAAGGGCCAAAATGCAAATACACCTCGAATACTCGGGGACTGTCATCGACAGTCAACACATTCGAATATCTAAATTCAAATTTATAAGACCTCAAAGAAGCATCCCTGGATGCAAAGGCCAAGGCCATTATACTTGGGGACTAACCTTTCGGACAAGTTCGAAAGGTTATCGGAAAACAAGTCAAAGAGACACGCCCGAAGTCTACGGCCATATTAAAGACTACAGTCATATAAAAAAAGGTTACGGCCGAAATAATTCGGCTCAGAGACATCCGACTTCTGCCATAAGTTAAAGGCCTTCAAATACTTTGAAAAACGGGTTAAAAATGGTTACCCTCAGCAAAGCAAATAAAAAAGGGCTTCGATAAAATTAGCCCTCAAATAATTTAAAGGCTTCAATAATATCATCCTTCGAAAAAGCCTTAAGAGGTACTAAATTATCCTAACACAAACGGATTAAGAGAAAATTGGGTTCTAATCGATTGAACCCTCGAAAAACCCAACCGGTACAAAAAACACATGCTAAGGCATAAAGAAATTTTCACTAAGTCTTTTAGCCGAAAAGAGGGAAAAATTATAGCCGTTTTAGAGGCCGAATTGGCCCAACTTAAAGAACCTAAGGGCCGACCTAAAAGAGCCTAAGGGTCGATCTAAAATAGCCCAAGGGACAATCTAAAAGAGCCTAAGGGCCAAATCATGTAGAGTTCGAGACCTTGTTCTCACTCAACTCGGACCTAAGGGTCCTATCGCCCCGAGCTCTCATCAAATCGACTTAAGCACAGCTCAAGAATTCATCTACAAACCTTAAGAGGTATTCCACTATAAGCTCAAAGATCACACATTGATTAATAAAAAACCTAAGGGTTTGTTCTACTATGAGTCTGAGCCAGTGCTCACTTGACCATTGAAGTTATAATTTCTCGCAAAACAAAGATGAAGCAGAACTCTAAACAAATCAGACATGGAGCAGAAAGAAAAAGAATTCCTTATATTCATAAAGGGTATTTACAGTGCCCGCAAGGGGACTTGCACAAAAACAAAAAAACAAAAGAGCCTAATCTACTTTGGGAGCCACATCCTCGGGAGTCGCATCTTCGGGAACCTCCTCCTCAGGGACTTCATCATCGTCTCCTCCGCTCTCGGAGCCACTAGTGAAATCTTCATCATCATAGAGTAAAGCGACAATCTCGTCCTCCAATGTTTTTGCCTTTTCAATATCAGCTGAGAGGTCAAAGCCACGAGCGTGCACCTCTTTGGGAGTTTCTCTCTGGATTGTCGCCTGGCGTGATAGAGAGCACATGACAGTTTAACTTCAGCATCGGTGGAGATTTCCTGTGCTCGAATGTTACAAGCCTCGACGTCAGCTCGATCAGAGGCCACAAGTTCCTCTGCCACAGATTCGACCTTCGCAAGCTCAGCGGCTGATTTAGCTTCGAGCTCCTCAATCTTTCGGCTCCGGGACAAGCTTTCCCCCTTTACATTTTGAATATGGCGATCGATTGATGTCAACTGGTCTTGAAGTGTGTCTTTCTCTGAGGCGAGACGATCCATATGTTGCTTCCACCCTAGGGTCTTGGCCTCTTTCACCTTGAGCTCTTCTCGAAGCTGCTCCACCAGCTCGCCCTTCTACTAGGCCTGCAAAGTTGAAGTGTTAATCGCTAAATCAAATGAGTACATAACAGACCCCCAAAGGCTACATTACCTTTTCAGTGAGCTCAGTCTGTTCTTGATGAGCCTTCGCTAATTCAACTCGGAGGTCCCTGACCTCCTCCTCTTTCTGTACATAGAGGCATTTAAGGTTGTCCCTCTCTCCACCATCTTCTTGAGTTCGGCTTCGCATCAGGCAAGCTCGGATCGAGATTTGGAAAATGCTTGTCGATGAAGTGCCACGACCTTCACACAAAGAAACTGAGTCAGACTTAGAAAAACGAGAATAAAACTCGAGCATAATTATGAAGGTAGAAACTTACTTTCTTGAGAAGCCGCTGAGCCTCATCAAAGATAAACGAAGCATCCGGGTCGGGATTATCTTCGACCCCAACAAAGAACTCCCGGAAAATATCATTCCCTTCATGGGTTATCCCTACATCGGGAGTCTTCATGGCCTGGGCATCTCGAAATTGCCCTTCAGAGAACACAGGGCTAGGTAGTGACTCATCTACGTTAATTATCCCAAGTGATATACTTGGGACATTATCTTCTTTGTGAAGGGCCTCGGAACTAGGCCCCTCGGGCTCACCCGCCAAATGACCTCCAATACAAGGTGCTCTTTTGCCGCCCGATGGCTCGGGGGCTCTGCTCGAACTCCCCTCCGAGATTTATTCGGCTCAATATTGAACTGCATCAGCCACCACCGGTTCAGCGATCTTCGAAGCTTCAGTGCTCCCCCTCTTCCGAGCTACCAACAGGCAGTCATCATTTTCTCCCTCTTCGTTATTATCCCGAAGGTGTTGAACCGCTTCTGAAGATAGGGTAGAGGGATCGACCCTAGGCTTTCGAGCCTTACTTTTCTTGGGCTTCGGGGAACTTGCAGGCGAAGCCCTTTTCCTCTTATTTTCCTTGGTTGGCTTTGGGATTTTCTCTTCACTAGGTGGGGGTGGCCGCATAGCTACGGCGTCTCCGAGGCCTGCGTAGGGTAAAGTAAGTATTTCACTAAGAAACACTGATATATGAACAAGGGATCTCACCATGGTTTTTAGCTTCCCACCGACCCTTGGCCAAATCACGCCAACTGTGTTCCGCGTATGAAGAAGTGGAGGTTAGTTATCAGACCCAACCTGTAAGGTCCGGAATCGCACCAGGAAACTAAGGGACAACTGCATCATCAAAAAGGGATTAAATCGAGGAAGAATAGGGAAAGCAGAATATTAATCACCATAAATAAGTTTGTACTTATGTTTCATGTTCCACTCCTCGGGAAATGGCATCCTCTCAGCAGGAATCAAATCGGAAGTCTTGATTCGGACAAACTGGCTCATCCATCCTCGATCTTTGTCCTCATCGATGCTGGAGAAAAGAAACTTCGAGGATCGGTGCTGAAGCTTTATCAGACCGCCTCGATAAAGGAGAGGGCTATATAGCCTGATCAGGTGGTGGTTAAGGGTAAACGACACCCCTCAACCTGGCCTGATAAATACCTGATCAAGTTGACGATGCATTAGAAAGAAGGATAGATCTGGCCAAGCATCACCTGTTATTGGTACTTAAGTATACACGCTTAAGTACCCTACCTTATGGGTGGTGATGTCCTCTTCGGGGGAATGAATCACGACATCTTTATCCCTCCAATTACAATCCTCTTTCACCTACTCAAGTTCATCTTCAGTTATCAAGTAGATGTATCGATATATGGGTTCATATCAGCCTGGAACCAATGCAGGCTTATCGATTTTGAAATCGGAAGATAGCTCACATGGCCGGGAATACATTCCTCGATACGAGGTGGAACCATCGTTCTACCTCTGGCTGGCCGCGATGATGAGAAGGCTTTTTCTTTTTGAGGAACGGTTTTAGATGTTTTGGACATTACTATTGAGAAATTCAAGAGAAGAGAAGAGGTTGATGTTGTAGCAAGAACAAGTTGAGGAAAGGATGAACTCAAGAAAGATGAAGAAGCTAGTAAGGTTTTGAGAAAGATTTGAGAAGTAAAGATTGTAAAAGTTGTAAAATTGACCTATTTATAGTGGCCTCTTTAACGGTTTGGGGAAGACAACATCCGACCATCAGCCTCCTTCAATTAATGTCCTTTGGAACTATGCAAACACGACCTTTCAATCACTTCAGTCGTTGACGTCACGAGATTGACATCATGATCGAGGCATCAGAGGATCAAGGATCAAATTGTTTCTTATCATCTTACTCTAAGAAATGCGTTGACTATCTGTATACGGTCAAAATCAGGTATACCCGACTTCACGGGCTAGAAGAGTTGCTTCAAGCCCGAGTTCAGGATGGGTCGAATTCGAGGCCGATGGATCAAGCCCGAGCCCAATGATAGAGTACAAGGCTCGAAGATCGGAGTACGCGACAAGCACTTGAAGCCGAGTATGACCAACACCGAGATGATGCCGTTATGGGTTTGTTACAGAAGAGCAAGATTCCAGCCACCCCCAAGATCATGGCGTAAATTTCGGAATAGATTTGTACGAGTTAGTACGAATCCGTACTAGGCGGTTAGACAGCTGTCTCAATAAGATTCCTAACTGTAAATAGAAATGTACCTTATTTAGGGTTCCCCTACTCTATAAAGGGGATCCCAATCATTTGTAAACACAATCAATCATTGGCAAAAGAATATACTCTCTTACTTTCCTGCTCATTATTCATCAGAATTGTCTCTTAACTTTATTGTCTTTACTTTACTGTTCTTGCTGACTTACCTCGAGGTCATCTAGCTCGAGGTCAAGACTTGCATAAATACTGGTTTGATTCAACTTTCTTCTCTAGTTCATACATTTGATTTTGTTAGTTATTAATTAGTATTGGACTAAATCACGTATCTTTAAAATTACAAACAAGTTTAATTGTTACTCGTATTTTCGAGGTAAACAGTATACATTCTTGGTAAAATGGTAAACTTATATAATCCTAGTTAAAGAACTTGATCCAACCCTTAATGTTATTTATGCAACAACAACAACAACAACAACCCAGTATAATCCCACTTAGTGGGGTCTGGGGAGGGTAGCGTGTACGCAGACCTTACTCCTACCCTGGGGTAAAGAGGCTGTTTCCAAATAGACCTCCGGCATCCTTCCCTCCAAGAACTTCCCACCTTGCTCTTGGGGAGACTCGAACTCACAACATCTTGATTGGAAGTGGGGGTTGCTTGCCGTCAGAGAATCGGGGACTTTTGTCAAAGCCAAAAGAATGTTGTTTAGTATGAAATTGCGGGATCCACCAGTATAAATATTATAAAAATAAAAGGTATGGTGAATAACGGACAGAGTTTTGAAAGGAGTCAGTCAGGGCGAAAATCAAAACATTGGAAGAGGAGGAGAATTAAGGAGAAGAACATGGGCAAGTGGTAAACTGTCTTGAATCACTCGATCAATATATCATGCTCGATAATACGATGAAAAAAATTAAAAATCATGCTTGATAATATAACCCTTTTTAACTTTACAGTTAGGTTTTAACAAGCAAGTCCATAACACGAGGGTTCGGTCTCCCATTAATTTTCTATTTATCAATAGGGTTCTCTTTTTCACCTTTGCTGTAAACAAGTTTGAGTTTAAGTTATGTGGTAGTATTTACACTATTCGTTCATCTAAAGAATATTTATAGGTAATCTGTGAATATTTTTAATCTTGAAAATAAGACGGATTACCTACTAAAATAATCAAAAGGTAACTAAATAGTGTAAAACTTCTTTATACTCAGGTTTTCACCAAAGAGAGATTTCTTTTGTAAACAATTTTTGGACAATTAATTAATTTTTACATATTTTAGCAAGTAAATTTGTATTATTTTCATATTACAAATTTCACATTTAAGGAGGTTATTTGTCTGCTATCTTTTGGATGACGTGATTGTATAAAATTTATACTACATACTAGTTGGGTGTATATAATTTTAACCCAAACTCTTTCTCTTTTGAGTGTAAACATGGCATTATTGAAAAACTAATTACTACTAATACCAAGTTTGACTCGAGGAGGACAAAGAAATAGAAGTTCTAACGTAGCTAAAGTCATTTTATTACCTTGAGTGAAGTGTAAACAGAGTTTGTGCGAAAACCATGCATACCATCTTCAGTGTCATGGCAAGTAACTAACTGCTTATAATTTGAAATTTCTTTTCTTAAAATATACTCCCTCGTCCAAAATAAGTGATTTTTTGGATGTTTTCACACATATTAAGAAATCCACCTTTTAGTATTAATTAGCAATGGAATTGACCATATTAACCTTTACCATCTCACATAAACACTCCTAACACGTATTCTAACATAATTTACTCCAAGGACAATGTAGGAAAAAAACAATTAATTCATTCTTAAAATCTGGAAAAATCACTTATTTTGGACCACAAGAAAAAGGCCAAAAAATCAGTTATTTTGGACCGGAGGGAGTAATGTCAAACAGTTGCGAAGAATTTCCTCGAGTGTTTGTCCCAAATTTGATTATTTTTTCATCTCCCAAAAATCTTCCACTTTTTTAAAAATACTGAAATTTCTTTTTACGTAACATCATTAGAAAAAATGTTTTTCAATTTTGGAGAAAAACTAACAGACTTTTCTCTGATCTAATAATATTTGGTTGAAAAGAAGTCGAACATTTTCCAGTTTTTGCAGCAAAGACTCAGATTCTTTCACTATTTGTTGTTTAATTCAAGCAAACGAAACAGATTTTCAAACTTTTTCTGATTTTTTACTGGTAAGTTACCTGCTACATTTCTTTCGTGTAAAGAATATTTTAGATCTGAAAAAATATCTTTTACTGTAAAATGACTGGTGATTAATTATGAAGCTTAAATTAATTATTGGCGATCACTATGAAATGTGCCTAAAGGAGGGTCAGACCTTACCGCTGAAAGTACTTTTACCGAGAATGATGGAGTCTTGAAATTAGTCGAATTTGGTCTGTGGACTATGCCCTAAAGAACGTACATTAAATAACACAGACAAAAGTGTCGAGATTAAAGTGTGAATTTCGCTCCTTGTCGGGGTAAGACCAAAGTCTCAAACTTCGAGATAAAACAAACATAAATTAAATGACTCCCTCTGTCTAAGTTTAGTTTGAAAAACCAATGGTTCATTTATCATTTTACACCTATTTTACCATTCTTATCAAGTAATCCCTACGTTCCAATTTATGTGAACCTATTTTCTTTTTGGTTCGTTCCAAAAATAATGAATTCTTTCTAAATTTGGTAACAATTTAGCTTAAAGTTACAACTCTACCCTTAATGAGAAGCTTTTATAACCACACAAATACTCTGGGGCCCATTTGGACTTGTTTAGGACCACAAATTCCAAAAATCTTCATTTTTTTCTTAAACTCCGTGCCCAGTCAAATAAGTTCACATAAATTGAAACGGAGGGAGTACTACTCAATCCATTCACTTTTACTTGTCCACTATACTAAAAATATATTTGCGTGTTGTGACGACCCAGCCGGTCGTCTCATGAGTTACCGCTCCGTTTCTCCCATTTCTGCTTCTATTTGCTTTAATTATCGGGTTCGTTGGTTCGGGTTCGGAAAGGTTTTGAGAAGGTTTGAGACACTTAGTCTCTTTTAAGAAAAAACTTAAGTTGGAAAAGTCAACCGGATATTGACTTACGTGTTAGAGAGCTCGGATGTGAGTTATGATGGTTCAGATAGCTTTGGGAGATGATTTGGGACTAACGAGCGTGTTCGAAATGTGTTTTTGAGGTCCGGAGTAGATTTAGGCTTGAATTGGCGAAATTGAGTTTTTGGTGTTTTTTGGTTGATAGGTGAGATTTTGATATAGGTGTCGGAATGGAATTTCGGAAGTTGCAGTAGCTTCGTTATGTCATTTGGGATGTGTGTGCAAAATTTCAGCTCATTCGGACGTGGTTTGGTACACTTTTTTATCAAAAGCGGAATGCGAAAGATTTTAGAACCTTAGGCTTGAATTCGATGTGTTTTGATAGTTTTGATGTTGTTTGAGGTGTTTTGAAGGTTGGTATAAGTTTGAATGGTAGTATAAGATATGTTTGTGCTTTTGGTTGAGGTCCTGGGGGCCTCGGGGTGATTTCAGATGGTTGACGGAAAGTTTGAGATTTTTATGAAGCTGTAGATTTTTCTGCTTCTGGTATTTTTGCACCTGCGGATTGGAGACCGCAAGTGTGAGGGCGCATATACGAGGGAGGAGCCATAGAAGCGGAAAGGAGCTAGGGAGGTAGAAAATGCAGATGCGGTAAGAGGATCACACCTGCGATGGCGCAGGTGCGAATATGGGATCGCAGATGCGGAAATGCCTGGGTTAGAATGTATAAGTTATTTCCTTCATGAATTTCAGAGAGTTTCACCATTTTTAAAAGTGATTTCTGGAGTTTTGGGCGATTTTGAAGAGAGAATTCAAGGGGACATCATTGAGGTAAGGTTTTGGATTATGAAAACTCATTTTTATGGTATTAATTGCATATTAGAGCTGTAATTAAGGGTAAAATTAGAGAAGCTAGGGCTTAGAAACCTAGGACTTTGATTGAGGATTTGAAAGATCATTTGTGATCGGATTTTGGAACTTTTGATACGTATGAACTCGTGGGGAGATAAGGAATATAATGACGTAAAATTTATCGAATTCCGAGATGTGGGCCCGGGTCGTGTTTTGGTACTTTCGAGATTTGCATGGTTTTTCGATTATATTCGAGTTGGCCTTGTCCCTTTAGCATATTTTGATGATTACGTTATGATTTTGGTAGATTCGGAGCATCCGGAGGCCAATTCAAAGGGCAAAGGCATTGCGAGCTAGAGTTTGGGCCGGGCTGAGGTGAGTAATAATTTTAAATGTTGTCCTAAAGGTATGAAACCCCGGATTACACATCGTTCGGCTATGTTGAGATGACGCACAGGCTAGATGACGAGCGTGGGGTCGTGCACCATTGGCGATTGTGACTTAGTCCATCCCAAATGATTGTTTTACTGCGTATTTGATAGCTAATTATTGATATTATTATATTTTTGAGCTAAATGCCATATTTGGGCTTCGTGCTAACTGTTTGAACCCTTAGGGGGTTTTTACTGATATTTTCCTCACTAATTGATTTCACATTTGTGCTCACTCATGCCATATTTTACTGATTTTAAAAACTCAACTATATTATTCTGTTTTAAACACCTTAAATGATATTTTTAAAGATGTTTTGAGCTGAGCTCCATATTTTACAGTTGCCCGAGGGGCTTATGAGATTCTGACTGAGTAAGGCCGATGACCTGTATTGTGAGGATACTTTTGGGTCGGACTGCACGCCGCAACAGTGATATACTGATTATGATAATAAGGCCGAGGGCCTGAGATTGTACGCCGCGAGGTGGCTTGTGACTGATCTGAGGCCGAGAACCTGCTTATGATGCCACAAAATGACTTGATATTGCGCTTGGGCCGTAAGGGGCCCCTCCCGGAGTCTGTACACCCCCAGTGAGTGCGGATACCCATTGTAATGTGAGATATAGCCCGAGGGGCTGGTATTGTTCTATGATATTTCCCGAGGGGCCGATTCTGTTGTTACTGAGCCCGGGGGAGGGGGGGCGGTTCATGTGTGTTTATCTTTCTAGTTGCTTTTCCTTTATTTGATTAACTGTTTAAAAGGTCCTTCATGATATTTCACTATTTAATTGCATTTATTGATTTTGATCTGCCTCTTATAGCTTATTTTTGTGTTTAACGTAATTTTATATCGCTCAGTCTTCATTTATTATTATTACTCACTGAGTTGGAGTACTCACTTTACTCCTTGCACCCCTATTTGCAGATTCAGGCGCTACAGGTCCTGCTACGGAGGGTTGATAGTTCCAGCAGATCTTTGGAGATTTACTAGGTAGCTGCTTGGTGATTCGCGACCCAGTGCATTTTCCCTCTATTTTATTCTCTTTTGATTCGGTTATGTAGTGGTGGAGTAGACTTTCAGATTTGTAGTCTTGTTTTAGATGCTCATGACTGGTGACACCACGATGTCGGGCTGTGTTGGTTTTCTTTTCTTGAATTCCGCAAATTATACTGTTAACCTTTATTTTGGGATTATAATTTCTGTTAAAGACTTAGTTTTTATTATTATTTTTTAATTTCTTAAAGTGAATTGAAAGTGTGTCAGTTGGCCTTGTCTTCACGAGACGCGCCATCATGACCGGGTTTAGGTTTAGGGTCGTGACAAGTTGGTATCAGAGCCTAGGTTACATAGGTCTTAAGAGACATGAGCAAGTTTAGTATAGTCTCGCGGATCAGTATGGAGACGTCTGTATTTATCCTCGAGAGGCTGCAGAACCTTTAGAAAAATTTCATATTCTTGAAATTCTTGTCATGCGAATTTGTTAATCCGAGAATTAAACATATGTTATTCTATATACTCATAGATGGTGAGGACACACGCTACCGGTCAGGATAGACGACCACCAGTACCACCAGCTGGAGCCACTAGAGGCCGAAGACGTGGTCGAGGCCGCGATAGGGGTAGAGGTGTAGCCCACACAGCAGCTGGGGCAGCACCTGCTGATCTGGCAGGCGCCCCAGTTCAGGAGCAAGTCCCAGTTGTGGACACTTCAGCAGCACCAGCTCAGGCACCAATTGTTCCCATTGTGATTCTGGGTCTTCAGGAGACTTTGGCCCAGATTTTGACAGTATGTACGAGTCTTGCTCAAGCGGTCATCTCTACTACCGCAGCCACTTCTCAGGCAGGGGGAGGCTCTCAGACTCCCGCCGCCCGCACACCCGATCAGGTGATTCAGGGAGTGCAGACACCGGAGGCAACACTAGCCCAACCGGTGGTAGCTGCTCAAGGTTACGTAGCTCCAGTTATGCCAGAGGATGAGCACCACAGATTGGAGAGGTTTGGCAGACTCCAGCCTCCTACTTTCAGTGGTGCTGAGGGTGAGAATGCCCAGGGTTTCTTAGACCGATGTCAGAGGATTCTTCGCACTACGGGTATTCTAGAGACCAGTGGGGTTGCATTCACGACCTTTCAGTTTACCGTAGCTGCCTTCACTTGGTGGGAGGCATATGAGAGGCGTAGGCCTGTTGGTTCGGCACCTCTAACTTGGCAGCAGTTCTCCGCTCTATTTTTGGAGAAGTATGTTCCACAATCCCGTAGGGAGGAGCTACGTAGGCAGTTCGAGCAATTGAGACAGGGAGATATGATGGTTATTCAGTACCAGATGAGGTTCTCAGAGTTAGCTCAACATGATATTTGGCTAGTTGCTACGGAGAGAGAGAGGATCAGGAGGTTTGTTGATGGCCTCACCTACCAGCTTTGAGTTCTCATGACTAGGGAGAGAGTGTCGGGTGCTACGTTTGAGGAGGTTGTGGATATTTCTCGTGAGATTGAGTCAATTCGTCGCCAGGAGTGCGAGGAGAGGGAGGTCAAGAGGCCTCGTGGTCATGGTAGTTATAGGGTTGCTCCTTCGAGGGGCCAGTTTCAGCACGACAGAGGCCGTCAATTCAGGCATGCTCAGTCAGCTCGCCCAGGTTATCGTGGGGCATCATCAGGCCATAGTTCTCACAATTCTCAGTAAAGTTATTCCTCATTCAATGCACTTCCAGCCCAGAGTTCATCCCGTGCTCCATTAGTTCAGGATTCTTCTACGCCAGGTGTGTTTGCTAGTCATTCTGGTGCAAGGGGTTCCCATCAGTCCCCGTCTCCAGCACCCGGGAGTTTCTATGAGTGTGGAGAGATGGGTTACATGTGGAGGCAGTGTCCTCGTCATCTTAGGGGTTCATCTCAGCAGAGGGGTCAGTCATCAACCCCAGCCACTTCACCTCCCACCTAGCCAGCTAGGGGTAGAGGACAGTCATCTAGGGGTCGTCCTAGAGGGGGAGGTCGATCTGGTGATGGTCAGTCCCACTTCTATGTACTTCCATCTAGGCCTGATACGATTGCTTCAAATACAGTGATTACAAGTATTATTTCAGTCTGCCGTAGGGATGCTTCTGTGTTATTTTACCCTGGTTCTACTTTCTCTTATGTGTCGTCTTATTTTTCCCATTATCTGGATATGCCCTGCGAGTCCCTTGTTTCTTTTGTTCATGTCTCTATGCCGGTGGGCGATACCGTTGTGATAGACCATGTGTACCGGTCGTGTGTTATGACTTTTGGGGGTCTGGAGACCCGAGTGGCTCTGTTATTGTTATGTATGGTAGATTTTGATGTTATTTTGGGCATGGACTGGTTATCTCCGTACCGGGCTATTCTGGAGTGTCATGCCAAGATAGTGACTTTGGCTATGCCGGGTGTGCCACAGATTGAGTGGCGAGGTTCAACTGATTATGTTACAAGTAGGGTGATTTCTTTCTTGAAGGCCCAACGTATGGTTGGGAAAGGTTTTCTTTCGTATCTAGCTTTTGTGAGGGATGTCAGTGCAGAGGCTCCCAGTATTGATTCTGTTCCAGTTGTGAGGGATTTCCCCGATATATTTCCTGCAGACCTGCCGGGCATGCCACCGGACAGGGATATAGATTTTGGTATTGACCTGGTGCCGGGCACTCAGCCCATTTCTATTACACCATATCGTATGGCACCAGCGGAGTTGAAGGAGTTAAAGGAGAAGCTTCAGGAACTCCTGGATAAGGGTTTCATTCGTCCTAGTGTGTCACCGTGGGGTGCTCTGGTTATCTTTGTGAAGAAGAAGGATGGCACGATAAGAATGTGTATTGATTACAGGCATTTGAACAAAGTAACAATTAAGAACAAGTATCCCTTGCCTCGAATCGATGATTTGTTCAACCAGCTTCAGGGAGCCAGGACCAGATTTGGTCGTTATGAGTTCTTGGTGATGTCTTTCGGGCTAACCAATGCCCCAACAACATTCATGCATTTGATGACAGTGTGTTCCGACCGTATCTCGACTCATTTGTTATATTCTTCATTGATGATATTCTGGTGTACTCGCGTAGTCAGGAGGAGCACGCGAAGCATATGAGAGTGGTGTTGCAGAGATTGAAAGAGGAGAAGTTTTATGCAAAGTTCTCCAAATGTGAGTTCTGGCTAAGTTCAGTGGCTTTCTTGGGGCACGTGGTGTCTAGCGAGGGTATTCAGGTGGACCCGAAGAAGATATAGGCGGTTCAGAGTTGGCCTAGACCGTCCTCAACTATAGAGATTTGCAGCTTTCTTGGTTTGGCGAGTTATTATCGCCGGTTCATTTAGGGATTTTTATCTATTGCATCGCCCTTGACCAAGTTGACTCAGAAGGGTGTTTCATTTCAGTGGTCTGATGAGTGTGAGGAGAGCTTCTAGAAGCTCAAGACTGCCTTGACCACAACTCCAGTGTTAGTATTGCCATCAGCTTCAGGTTCTTATATCGTGTATTGTGATGCTTCAAGAGTTGGTATTGGGTGTGTTCTAATGCAGGAGGGTAGAGTTATTGCTTATGCTTCTCATCAGTTGAAGCCTCATTAGAAGAACTACCCTGTTTATGATTTGGAGTTGGCTGCCATTGTTCATGTGTTGAATATTTGGAGGCATTATTTGTATGGTATGTCTTGTGAGGTGTATACCGATCATCGTAGCCTCCAGTACTTGTTCAAGTAGAAGGATCTCAATCTGAGGCAGCGGAGGTGGTTGGAGTTACTTAAGGATTATGACATTACTATCTTGTATCACCTGGGGAAGGCCAATGTGGTGGTCGATGCTTTGAGCCGAAAAGCGGTGAGTATAGGGAGTTTGGTGTATATTCCAGTTGGGGAGAGACCTCTTACAGTTGATGTTCAGGCTTTGGCCAATAGGTTCGTGAGGTTAGATATTTCGAATCCCAACAGGGTATTGGCTTGTGTGATTTCTCGATCTTCCTTATATTAGCGCATCAGAGAGCGCAGTATGACGATCGTCATTTGCTTGTCCTTAAGGACAGAGTATAGCATGATGATGCTAGAGATGTGACCATCAGCGATGATGGGGTGTTGAGGATGCAGGGCCGGATTTGTGTTCCCAATGTGGATAGGCTTCGGGAGTTGATTCTGGAGGAGGCTTATAGCTTGCGGTATTCCATTCATCCGGGTTCCGCGAAGATGTATCGGGATTTGAGACAGCATTACTGGTGGAGGAGAATGAAGAAAGACATTATAGGATTTGTGGCTCGGTGTCTCAATTATCAGTAGGTGAAATATGAGCATCAGAGACCGGGTGGCTTGCTTCAGCGGATGGATATTCCAGAGTGAAAGTGGGAGTGAATCACTATGGACTTTGTAGTTGAGCTCCTATGGACTTTGAAGAAGTTCGATGCTATTTGGGTGATTGTGGATTGGCTGACCAAGTCCACACACTTCATTCCTGTTTGTACTACTTATTCTTCAGAGCGGTTAGTAGAGATATATATCTGGGAGATTTTTCGGTTACATGGTGTCCCAATTTCTATCATTTCAGATCGGGGCACTCAGTTTACTTCGCATGCAGTTTTGGAGGTCTGTACAACGAGAGTTGGGCACTCAGGTTGAGTTGAGTACAGCTTTCACCCTCAGATGGACGGGCAGTCCGAGAGCACTATTCAGATATTGAAGGATATGTTACGCGTTTGTGTCATTGATTTTGGAGGGTCATGGGATCAGTTTCTACCGCTCGCAGAGTTTGCTTATAATAATAGCTACCAATCGAGTATTCAGATGGCTCCATATGAGGTTTGTATGGGAGGCGGTGTAGATCTACAGTTGGTTAGTTTGAGCTGGACGAGGCCAAGCTATTGGGTACAGATTTGGTAGAGGATGCTTTAGACAAGGTGAAGGTGATTCAGGAGAGGCTTCGTACAACAGTCGAGGCAAACGAGCTATGCAGAATGGAAGGTTTGGGATGTGTCCTACATGTTGGTGAGAAGGTTCTGTTGAAGGTTTCACCCATGAAGGGTGTTATGAGATTTGGAAAGAAGGGTAAATTGAGTCCACGGTTCATTGGGACTTTTGAGGTACTTCGGAGGATTGGGAGGTGGCTTATGAGCTTGCTTTGCCACCCAACTTGTCAAGTGTGCACCTGGTATTTCATGTTTCCATGCTCCGGAAGTATATTGGGGATCCGTCTCATGTTCTGGATTTCAGTACGGTTCAGTTAGAGGGTGATATGACTTATGATGTGGAGTCAGCAGCTATTTTGGAGGCATCAGGTTCGAAAGTTGAGATCAAAGGATATAGCTTCAGTGAAAGTGCAGTGGAGAGGTCGGCCCATGGAAGAGGCTACCTGGAAGACCGAGCAAGAGATGCGGAGCAGATATCCTCACCTATTTGAGGCTTCAGGTATGTTTCTTAACTCGTTCGAGGACGAACATTTGTTTAAGAGGGGGAGAATGTGACGACCCAGCCGGTCGTCTCATGAGTTACCGCTCCGTTTCCCTCATTTATGCTTCTATTTGCTTTAATTATCGATTTTATATATGATTGGGTTGGTTGGTTCAGGTTCAGAAAGGTTTTGAGAAGGTTTGAGACACTTAGTCTCTTTTAAGAAAAAGCTTAAGTTGGAAAAGTCAACCGGATATTGACTTATGTGTTAGAGGGCTCAGATATGAGTTCCGATGGTTCGGATAGCTTCAACAGATGATTTGGAACTTAGGAGCGTGATCGAAATGTGTTTTTAAGGTTCAGAGTAGATTTAGGCTTGAATTAGCAAAATTGAGTTTTTGGTATTTTCCGGTTGATAGGTGAGATTTTGATATAAGGGTCGGAATAGATATCCGGAAGTTGCAGTAACTTCATTATGTCATTTGGGATGTGTGTGCAAAATTTCAGATGATTCGAATGTTGTTTGGTACACTTTTTGATCAAAAGCGGAATGCGGAAGATTTTAGAACCTTAGGCTTGAATTCGATGTGTTTTTGGTGGTTTTGATGTTGTTTGAGGTGTTTTGAACGTTGGTATAAGTTTGAATGGTAGTATAAGACATGTTTGTGCTTTTGGTTGAGGTCCTGGGGGCCTCGGGGTTATTTAGGACGGTTGACGGAGAGTTTGAGATTTTTATGAAGCTGCAGATTTTTTTGCTTCTGGTATTTCCGCACCTGCGGATTGGGGACCGCAGGTGCGAGGGCACATATACGAGGGAGGAGCCGCAGAAACGGAAAGGATCTAGGAAGGCAGAAACCGCAGATGTGGTTGGAGGACCGCACCTGCGATGGCGCAGGTGCGGATATGGAATCACAGATGCGTGAAATAGGAATTTAAGTGAGGACCGCAGATGTGGAGGTCTTGACCGCAGAAGCGGAACCGTAGATGCGGTGGAATGACCGCAAATGCGGAAATGCATGGATCAGAATGTATAAGTTATTTCCTTCGCGAGTTTCAGAGAGTTTCAGCATTTTTAAAGGCGATTTCTGGAGTTTTGGGCGATTTTGAAGAGAGAATTCAAGGGGACATCATTGAGGTAAGGTTTTGGATTATGAAAACTCATTTTTATGGTATTAATTGCAGATTAGAGTTGTAATTAAGGGTAAAATTAGAGAAACTAGGGCTTAGAAACCTAGGCCTTTGATTGAGGATTTGAAAAACCATTTGTGGTCGAATTTTGGAACTTTTGATATGTATGAACTCGTGGGGAGATAATGAATCTAATGACGTAAAATTTATCGAATTTCAAGACATGGGCGCGGGGGTCGGGTTTTGATAATTTCAAGATTTGCATGGTTTTTGATTATATTTGAGTGGCCTTGTCCCTTTAGCATATTTTGATGATTACATTCTGATTTTGGTATATTCGGAGCATCTGGAGGCCAATTCGAAGGGCAAAGGCATTGCGATCTAGAGTTTAGGCCGGATTGAGGTGAGTAATGATTTTAAATGTTGTCTTGAGTGTATAAAACCCCGAATTACACGGCGTTTGGCTATGTTGAGGTGACGCATACGCTAGATGACGAGTGTGGGGTCGTGCACCGTTGGAGATTGTGACTTAGTCCATCCCGAATGACTGTTTTACTGCATATTTGATAGCTAATTGTTGATATTATTATGTTTTTGGGCTAAATACCATATTTGGACTTCGTGCCAACTGTTTGAACCCTTAGGGGATTTTTACTGATATTTTCCTCACTAATTGATTTCACATTTGTGCTCCGTCATGCCATATTTTACTGGTTTCAAAAACTCAGGTATGTTGTCTGTCTTAAACACCTTAAGTGATATTTTTAAAGATGTTTTGAGCTGAGCTCCATATTTTACTGTTGCCCGAGGGGCTTATGAGATTCTGACTGAGTAAGGTCGAGGGCCTGTATTGTGAGGATATTTTTAGGTCGGGCTGCACGCCGCAGCAGTGATATACTGATTATGATAATAAGGCCGAGGGCCTGAGATTGTACGCCATGAGGTGTCTTGTGATTGATCTGAGGCCGAGAGCCTGTTTATGATACCACGAGATGGCTTGATATTTCGCTTGGGCCGTAAGAGGCCCCTCCCGGAGTCTGTACACCCCCAGTGAGCGCGGGTACCCATTGTGATATGAGATATAGCCCGAGTGGCTGGTATTGTTCTGTGATATTGCCCAAGGAGCCAATTCTGTTGTTGTTACTGAGACCGAGGGGCGGTTCTTGTGTGTTTATCTTTCTAGTTGCTTTTCCTTTATTATTAACTGTTTAAAAGGTGTTTCATGAGATTTCACTATTTAATTACGTTTATTAATTTTGATCTGCCTCTTATGGCTTATTGTTATGTTTAACGTAATTTTATATTGCTCAGTCTTCATTTATTGTTATTACTCACTGAGTTGGAGTACTCACTTTACTCCATGCACCCATGTGTGCAGATTCGGGCGCTGCAGGTCCTGCTACTGAGGGTTGATAGTTCCAGTAGATCTTCAGAGATTTACTAGGTAGCTGCTTGGAGATTCGTAGCCCAGTGCATTCTCCCTCTATTTTATTCTCTTTTGATTCGGTTATGTAGTGGTGGAGTAGACTTTCAGACTTGTAGTATTGTTTTAGATGTTCATGACTGGTGACACCCCGATGTTGGGTTGTGTTGGTTTTTTTTTTCTTGAATTTCGCAAATTATACTTTTAACCTTTATTTTGGGATTATAAATTCTGTTAAAGACTTAGTATTTATTATTTATTTTTTAATTGCTTAAAGTGAATTGGAACTGTGTCGGCTGACCTTGTCTTCACGAGAGGCGTCATCACGTTCGGATTTGGGTTTAGGGTCGTGACACGTGTCCACTATACTAAATCAAGATAAAGATATGTTTTACCTTTATTTGAACTACTCATTTCCCAAAACTTTTGGAATAGCTATCATTATTTGGGTAAAATTGCAAAATATATAGTACTTCATTATTTTTAAAGGGAGTGCAAAGTCAAAAATAGACACCTAAAAATGAACAAAAGGAGTACTACTTATTTCCAGTTTATTTTTTAACATATAATAAATAGGGGTAATATAGTAATTTTTACCACATTATTTATTGTTTCTTAAGAGCTGTGAAGGTGAGCCTTGGCGTAACTGGTAAAGTTGCTACCATGTGATCAAAATGTCACGGGTTCGGGCCATGAAAATAACCTCTTGCAGAAATGTAGGGTAAGGTTATGTATAATAGATCCTTGTGATCCGGCCTTTTCTCGGATATCGCACATACCGAAAGCCTAGGGGAGAAATTAAAAAATAACCACATTTACAAGTGGTCATTCAAAAATAGCTACAGTTTCAAAAGTCATTGATATTTAGCCACTTTTCATGTAAAGATAAATCTGAAAGAAAAAACTCTTCAAAATTCGAAAAATACTCCAGCATTATATTATACTGGAGCCTGCAAAGTATACCGGTCCAACATAATATGCTGGAAGTTCGTGCACTGGTGCACCGAATTTTCAGTATATTATGCTGGACCGGTCTTTGTTGCAGTAAAATAGTGGCTATTTTTCAATGATTTGGCAAACGTTGGGTATTTTTGAATGATCAGTCCGAAAACAAGCTAGCCCGTGCTATTTTAACAAAGCTTAATGTACTGCCTTTTTTTCTTTAAGGGGTGTGTCAAGTAGATAGTGAACAAGTAAACTTAGACTCACTTCGTAGTCTCATTGATTTCCTAGCTCTAATAAATTGAAAAATGCAAATATTACCTAGTATTGTGAAACTTAGTGAATTTACTGTGGATATTTAGTTCAAATAAAAGAAAAATGCAAATTGGTTATATAAGAATAGAGATATCTCCCAAATACCACTAGCTGTACACCTCAGGAATTGTATCTTCGACTGTACGGAAAATGAAGCAACTGAGGTTTTCGGGATTCTACATGGGATGTCTTGCAATTTTGAGTCTTGGCCCCGGCGACTCGGTTGGACTGTAAACTTGTTAGTTTTTCAATTTCTGGGATTTTGAAAAAAGAGAACAGTTGTTTGCCTTTTTCTAAACATAGCCACATGAAAGCTAGAAAATTTTAATAAAAAAGAAGAGTCAATCAGATGCTGTATTTTTTTTTTTTTTTTATTATGGCGGTATTTCGATCAGTTTGCAGCGCAGCTTAATTATTCTACCAAATAGTATATTTTACATGTTATCTTCCACCAATACAATCCTATCAAACGTTAGGCAGACCGAAGAAAAATCGGCAGCGTTACATTTCGTTCTATTGTCTTCTAGTCAAGGTCACAATGAGAAAAAAGGAAGAAAAAAGAGGCAAAAGGTGGTCACAAAATGTACTAAGTATCAGTAAACCTTTTAAATGACTATCATATGTTAAGAGCTTTCTAAAGAAATATTATCTTAGCCACATTAGTAAAGCTTGAGATGATTTTATGCGGAGCCTATTCCCTTTAACTAAATATATTGTGTGTATGACCCAAAAAAAGAAAAAATATTGTGTGGTTTTCGGGAATATAATGTGTATTGTATGGATCCTATCACTATAATTCAATTAAAACAGACAACGTTTAACTTTTACTCTACTACATAATTGGTTTAAAACTAGCTGCGGTTTAAGTAAACTTACAATTTATACTCTAACGCAATTTTGAAAATGTCAATACTTTCTATCAGCAAAATGTAATATGCTCAGCAACCTTCCAACTAGGGGTGGGCATAGTTTGGGCAAATCCGAAATCCGAATTTTTTGGATTTTTAGTTTGGATTTTCGAATTACGGATTTGATTTTGGATTTCATTTTTTAAAATTTTGAATTTCGGATTGGATATTGGATTCGGTACTTCGGATTTTTGGATATCCGAAAATCCGAAATTTTATACTTTATATTTAATCCATTATCCATATGCCAGTAGTAATAAGTTCGATATGCTACCCATTAGATATTATCTCATATATTCACTATTACTTACTAAGTTATTGTCAGAATATTTTCTATTTGAATATGGTTTCACTATTGCTACTTCTTATCGGGCGTATTAATGTCTTTGTTGCATTTCCATGATAATAATTTCATTGCTTGAATACTTTATTTGGATGATTGTGGTGAGAAAGAGGTATTTTTCAGGCAATTTAACATGCATACTTCATTTGGATATTCATTTTTGTAAAAAGAAGAAACATCTCAACTTATAAGCTCAAAACTGAAAATTCAAAATATCCAAACTGAACTTAAAAAATCTGATCCAATCCGAACTTATTTGGATTGTCATTTCTTCAATCCGAAAACCGACAATCCAGACCAAAATTTTAAATTCAATCCGAACTGCACGAACGCCCACACCTTCTTCCAACTACAATCGTAAATAAAATAATTACGCTATGTATGCAATCCACAAAGATGAAATGAAATTGTTTGAAAGTTTAATATTCATTACATGGTAATATACGCGTCCACAAGATTGTACTCATTAAAAGGATAGCCCAATAAAAGGAAAGAAATTCTAAGACAAGTAATTTTTCGTTGAAGGTTGCTTCCTCTTAGCATGAGTTTCACTTGTAGAATTTGACTTGCTACTGTTGTCATCACTAAAATTAGCAGGGTCTACATAGGACTGGTAACCAGGAAACCTGAGGCGAAGTCGAAAAAATAAAAAATAAAGACAGCAAAAAAAGCTAGTGAGGCAATAAAAGATATGCCAAGATTAATGCATGTAATATTTTCTCATATATAATTACCTGCTCACTTTTGTGGTTTCTCCATCTTTAGTCATTTTTACATCAAATATGTTTCCTGCAAACGATTATCAGTGAACTCAATCATGTCTAAAGCTTTTAGGGAAGAAAATGGTAGGGCTGGATTCTAAACAATTCTTAGATTATCAATGCCGAACTGAAATTGATCTAAAATAAAAGATATACAATTATACCACGACAAAGATAAAAATTTCCTTGTGTTGTGCACATCGAAAAACAAAGAGCAAGATAAAAGAGGTAGCAGATTCACCAAAAAGATCATCCCTGTTGGAAAAGTTTATGACTTGAGCAATATGTGCTGCTTCTGAATCAATTTTTTTTTACTATACAGGCCGTAAGTCCGAGGAAGTTAATCCTATAGTGATTAATTTACTACCGTTGCAAGGGAATAAACTTTTCTTTAGCTGAGGGTCTATCGGAAACACCCGTGGGAATACACTGGGTTGTAGTTGTTGTGCAAGGGAATAAACAGATCCAAAGTAAAGTAACAAACTACAGTATTGAATATGCACTTCCTAATGACAATAAATGACCCTGATCCTTCAATGTATTGTCTTTATTTTTTTTAGAAAGGATGTCTAAAATAGTTTTCTTGACAATATAAATCTACATTAGCATCTCCTTTTGGGGAGAAAGAGCAGAAAAAGTAGACAAAAAGATAAAACACTAAAATAAGAATACATATATGAAGGTACTCAAATTAGGTACAGGAAGAGAGGTAAAACCAACAGACGCTATTGTGATCCCTAAAACACATAATTGAGATGTGGATAAGAGTATCTGCCAAAAGTGAGCAAATGCAGTTCACAAGAACCAGCGTGTGTATTGACATACAAATGCAATTATGAAATTCCAGCGTGCATCAATAAAAAATTAACCCTTCTGGTTTAATACTGATAAAAAATACGCTTATTGTGTATCTAAGGAGTGTTTACCTCCAAAGATATTCTTGTCTGAGAAGTACTTGGACATCAAATATCTCCGGCACTCAACTTCATACCTCTTGAACTTCTCAATCTGTTCCTTCTCCATATAGCTACATGATAAACAAAATAAAAATTGGAACATCGTATCATGAGTTCACAATACATTTAACATGTAGATGACTTGCACTGGAACTAATTAAAATGAGTGCTATAGCAGGATATTGAAGGCTTGTAACATAATAGGAAACTGACAGAGGTGATTAATGCATTCCAAAAGTTTCTTTTTGCAGGGCAGATAAGTATCAATTTTATATAATCTCGTGGCCCACGGAAGCAAATTGGAATGATGAAAGAGAATTAATCAATGTCTATTTATATGCATGCTGTCACACGCTTCTCTAATGCAACTAGTAGCCAAAGGAGCAGTACCTATCGATCCTTCGTTTTTGGAAAGAAATAGAACCTTAGATCATTTTTAAGATTGTACCTTTTGTGAACATTCTTATTAGTTACCACCAACCCAACCCACCGGAACAAGGAGATGAATTGGTGCCAAATTTTATATGTTAAGCTCCAGATATATTAGAGCAATTGCAAAGAGGCCTTTATTATATGTGATAAGTTTACATCATAAAGCTTCAACTTGATAAACCAGGCAAAAATCTAAAGGGAATAGGCGTAAATGGATAAACACAGGATAATCCATAATCACAAATGTAGCAGCAAAAGGATAGAGTGAAAAGAAATTAAAGATAACAGGATCTCCATTCAACCAGACAGGTAAAATTTCATACACGCATTCAATAGACAAAAGGACTTTAATCAGTTCATAAAATTGAAAGCTGGCATTAACCTAGGTACCTTGCAAGACTGCGGCAACGCTAACACAGAAGTGAAGCCTACTGTCTTAGCCCTCTATCTTTATATATGTGCGCGGCGATAATTTAGAAGGTCAGATTATATTAGTAAATTCCGACCTATAGAAAGAAATAAATCAGCAGATAAATATCAATGTCCGAGCATTTTGAACAACAAATATGCATTTTTAGTGAATTTTGACTCCGGTAGCTAGCTCAGAAGTTCAGCCTTCCAAATGAACGACCCAAACAAAAAATCCCTTCTTAATGGGCCCACCAAAAGCCCAGTCCAATGAAATTGAAACTCTGGGCTACCACAGCATAGCCTGGATAGAACAGCAAGACGGGTCTAAGAGGAAAGTCAAATAAACTATTTAAAGAAGTGTAGATCACGGATTGTATTGAGTATAAATGATGATATACACACTTCATAACACAGAGAAGATAAATTCATTTTCTTATTGAGAAGACCAACACAATCCAACTAGGTATGATGAAACACAAACACCTGCATGACGATACAAATTAATGGCTACTTAACAAGTTTTAAATATTGTTATACAAAAGAGTGTTTACCAGAAGATGGATAACTTATTCAAGATTGTATTAACAAGCAGTAATTTTAACAATCTGGTTATAGCTAACCAAACAACTTGCTGATTCTTGTTGTGTCACCAAACAAATTTATAAGTTCATTAGTAGTAGAAGAACCGAAGGTTTATAGATTACTTAAAATTCTGTAACTATTTAAGAATTGGAGTATCGCATTATTCTCCTGTCAAAACCTTTATGTCTTTGTTAACCTGATCCTAGGATTTCATCAATCCGTGACGTGACGGATTACACTTCTGCGGTCTGCCAGAAAGCACATTCAGACAGTCATTATGAAAACTTGAGACTGTCCACTTGCCAAGAAACCTTGTTGGGTCTATTCTAGCTTACAAGCTTAAAGCCAAGTTTTTTCAAGTGGTTTGAGAACCTAAAGGCTCAAAACCAACTCATAATTTCTATATAATTTTCAAAGGCGTAGCGTCTAATATTGATAGTTGAAGAGCTTTACAAATGAATTACAAGAAGAGTAAAGAGCAAGGAGGTAAAAAATAGATAAGTGAAGAAGATTTGATGCTTTATTTATAATTTCAATTGTAAAATAGAGAAGTATCTTTGTGCTTCCTAACTTTGCGATGAGAGGTACTTTCCAAATTTTTCCTTTAGTAAGTATACATCATTGTCTAGATTTTAGAGTAATTGTAACACATAACTCGCATTCCGACATATATTTTGGATATCGACTAACCGATTGCTACAGAGCGAAAGAGTTAACAACCAGTTCAGTATTTGTTCATGTCTGATTGTGGCAATTGAAGCCAATAATGTCCTAAAGCATTCTTCCAAAGCCAACAATGAGCTCTAAAGGATTAACAAAGAATACTTAAGAGTCCATGCAATAGTAAGAGAATCTCTTAAAAGTTACACCAGGATAAATCCATAGTAAGAGCATGACATTACTAATTACCTATTCACAGAGATCCATGCAGACAAAAAATCACAGCAAAGAAGTAACACAAAAATGTTCAGCTCGATGATCACATGCACATAATAAATACGGAGTATGATAAGAGTTAAAAACATAAATCGCATCCAAGGGTTTGGCTTAGTAGTCATTGGTTGTTGAGGTGGGTGAAAACCTTGAAGACCGGGGTTCAAATTCCAGCAAAGACAGAAAAAATATTAGGTGATTTCTTCAGACTCCACAGAGTATCTATGCTGGCGTGAGGTATAAACTATATATATATATATATATATATTTTTTTTTTTTTAAAAACACTACTAGTCCAAACAAGAAAAGGGAAGAGAGAAAAATAAGAAGACAAACGATAAGTTGCACTCCTCGATCTTAATTCATATGACACTTTATATTTTGGGAAGTCCAGGACATTTGACACTAGTTATTTCTAATCAACTTTCCAGAATTCAATTTATTAAACAATTTAAAACTTTAAAGTTTGTAGCTTTTCAACAACTCCAATAATTACACTTTTAAAAAGAATAAAAGTATAACTACTCTTCAGTCCCAAATAAGTCGGCATTGATCATATTAATACTTACTTCCCATTTAATCAAAACTCAAATCATCATACCAAATAAAATAAGAGTTAGAACTAAATAAAATAAAATAATAATAATAATAATAATATAATACAAGTTTTGTAACAAGTCTAAAACGTATTCCCAACTAGATATCACCTATATGCACAGAGGTAGAGCTAGAATTTTAAGTTTATGGGTTCTGAATTGACATCGAACCCACAGGTGATCATGGTTATTGGATTCACAATTAAATATTCATACTTATTTATTGCATTTTCTATAGAACTACGGAGTCTAAACAAAAGTTAATGGGCTCGTCCAAACCCGTAACTAATACTCTCCCTCCGCCCCTGCTATATGGGTATTTGATATTCACTTCTGCTATCACAAAAATGGGAACGGGAGTAGCAAATTATTACATTGAGTAATAGGATTTATTGAAAAACTATAATTCTGGTTATGCGAGAGAAACCTTATCTTCTTGGGCGGCGGAGGACATGGAGGAGTTAGAAACCGAGTCGACAGATGAAGAAACCATTGAAATGCAAGTTTTGGAAATCAATCTTGAGCTGCCATCAATTTACTACACAAAGAACTAAAACATAGCTCACAATGAACAAATTAATGGGTGTATGGTTCTGTTCTCTTCTTCTACAGTGCAGACAAAAAGGTTTGTTGCAAATCTTTTTATGCTTGTTTGATTTCAAAAGATTTCGCCGTTTGTGAGTACAAATGGCGAAAACAGAAGACTGAAATTGATGAGGGGCAAAAGTGAAATAACTATTAAATTGAGGCAAGATTAAGAAAAAGGAAAATTGCCAAAGTTGCCCTTGAATCTTACGAAATGGTTTCAGCTTACCCTACTTTAATTCTTGGAATCATATTTACTACTCCCTCAGTTCCAGTTTATGTGAACCTATTTACTTTTTGGTCCGTTCCAAAAAGAATGAACCCTTTTTAAATTTGGTTATAATTTAACTTAAATTTACAACTCTACCCTTAATGAAAAGCTTTTATAACCACACAAATACTCTGGGCCCCATTGGACTTGTTTAGGACCACAAATTCCAAAAGTCTTCATTCTTTTCTTAAACTCCGTGCCCAGTCAAATAGGGTCACATAAATTGGAACGAGGGAGTACCTTATACGTTGCAAAAATGGGTTACATTTGCCCATATTGATTCCATCATGCAAAAACAAAACGGAAAATGGTCAATAATACCCCTCTGCAATTCAAAAATATTCATTTATACCTCATTATACTATTGGTACACTACAACTCCGACGTCATAGAATTGATGCAAAAATACTCCTCCATCGTTAGGACCCTCCACTGTTCCAATATTATCCCATGTTGCATGATATATTACTCAGGTGGATGTCACGTGACATACCACTTCATTGCATCTATCTCATTTTACCTTCCTCTACTTCTTCTTCTTCTTCCACCACCACCTCCCTCTTTACCTAGCCACCGCCAACTCATTTACAACATGCATATTCTTCCACTACTATCTAACTGTTGGGAATAAACCGTCCACAGAAATAATATTTACGGTAATAACAGCGGAACAATAATGTAGTACCAAGATACGGTAATCAATAAGAATTAAAAAAAAAGAAAAACAAGGACACAAAGATTTTAACGTGGAAAATCCTTTTGAATAAGGGGAAAAACCACGAGCCGGAGAAGAGCAAAGTAATCCACTATAATGAGGAATTTTACACCCATTAGTCCGAGTAAAATACTCCAGGGGCCACTATACACTAAAACAAATAACTCTCTTTTAAGATTCTCACCTCACTATAATATTGCTCACATTCTCTATTTTTCCTACACAGTCTATTTTTCACAATGTTTGAGAAATACTCTCTGCAACCACTGTGTTACTTTTCTTTCTCTATGTGTTGAAATGATAGCCGAAGCTCTCCTTTTATAGGTGAGAAAATATTTCCCACGACAACCAAAATTGGTTTTGGTTCTGCAAGTTGCAGACTTGAAAACTTGCAAATTGACAAGTTGTTATCCACCGCCCAACTTAGCCGATTTGCTTTTGTTCCAAATTTAACTTCATTCTTATTTTTTTCTTTATTATTATGGAGATGGACCCCACAATCTCCCCCTCCATACTCATTCACATGAAGGAGGTAACACCGGACATCTAACTTGAGTGCATGCCGACAAGTTCTTTGCATAACTCGAACTTATCTCTTGGCACCACCTTGGTCAACATATCTGCAGGATTCTCACTTGTGGAGATCTTCAGGACTTGCAGAAATTCACTCTCTACCTTTTCTCGGATCCAATGATATCTTACATCGATATGTTTGATCCTTGTATGGTACACAAAGTTCTTGCTCAAGTCTATTACACTTTGACTGTCATAATAGACAATATACTCCTTCTGCTACAAGCCATGCTCTTGAAGGAACCATTTCAGCTATATCATCTCCTTGCCAGCTTCTGTAGCGGCAATGTACTCCACTTCAGTTGTAGAGAGTGCGACACTTCTGCAATCTTGACTGCCATGATATAGCTCCCCCTAAAAATGTAAACAAATATCCAGTAGTGGATTTTCTGTTATCATTGTCACCTGCCATATCTGCATCTGTATAGCCTTTCAAGACTAGATTAGATCCTCCAAAGCACAAACAATCTCCTGCGGTACCTCTCAGGTACCTGAGTATCCACTTGACAACTTCTCAGTGTTCTTTTCCAGGATTTTCAAGAAACCTGTTGACAACACCAATTGCTTGAGCAATATCAGGTCTAGTGCATACCATAGCATACATAAAACTTCCGACGGCAGAAGAATAAGGAACTTTGGTCATGCTTTCCTTTTCCTCCATTGTTGTAGGACACATCTTCTTGCTCAACTTCACATGACTAGCAAGCGGTGTGCTGACTGGCTTAGCATTTTTCATGTTGAAGCGTTCCAATACACGTTCAATGAACTTCTCCTGAGACAGCCACAACTTTCTGCTTGTTCACTCTCGAACAATCTTCATTCCCAGAATTTATTATGCTGAGCCCAAGTCTTTCATGTCAAAGGACTTAGATAAGTCTCCCTTCAACTTGGAAATCAGCTCCTTGTCTTGTCCTACAATCAACATGTCATCCACATACAACAACAATATAATAAAATTGTTATCAGAAAATCTTTTATAGTATACATATGGATCAGAATATGTCTTTATGTAATTTTGACTTTTCATGAATAAGTCAAACTTCTTGTACCGCTACCTTAGTGCCAGCTTCAACCCATAAAGACTCTTATTCAGTTTGCACACCATGTGTTTCCTTTCAGCTACTTCAAATCCTTCTGGCTGCTCCATATAAATCTCCTCTTCCAAATCTCTGTGAAGAAATGTAGTTTTCACATCCAACTGCTCCACTTCAAGTTCTAGGCTAGCTGCTAAGCTCAAGGTTGTACGAATAGAAGTCATTTTGACAACAGGTGAGAAAATTTTATCAAAATCAATACCTTTCTTCTATTTGAAGCCTTTAACCACCAATCGAGCTTTGTATCTAATCAGCTTGCCATTTCCATTTTTCTTGAGTTTAAAGACCCACTTACATTTGAGTGGTCTTTTACCCCTTGGAAGTTCAACCAGCTTGTAGGTGCCATTTTTCTGTAGGGATTTCCATCTCTTCTTGCATAGCTTTCATCCACTAGTTCTTTTCTGGATGGGACAACACCTCCTTAAGACTTTCTGGCTCCCCCTCATCACTGATGAGGACATACTCCGTAGAAGGGTACTTGCATGACTCTACCCTTGTCCTCTCTGATCTCCTCAGAGGTTGAGGTTGTTCTTCTTCTTGAGTGGGATACTCCACTTTCTCGACATCATCATCAAGTTGCTCCCCCTGCTCAATAACCTCACCAGGTTGCTCTCCCTGCTTGGCAACCTCGTCGGTCGTACTTTCTGCACTTGTGGGATAGTTAGAAGAATAAGGAATGGTAACAAGGTTAGGGATTATACCATTCTTTGTCTTCTCTAACTGATCATCTACAGCTCCAACTTCACTTTCTCGGAAGATTACATATCTGCTTCTAATGACTTTCTTCTTTACAGGATCCCACAATCTATACCCGAACTCTTCATCTCCGTATCCGATGAATATGCGGGGAACAAATTTATCATCTAACTTTGTTCTCTGCTCCTTTGGTACATGTGCAAAAGCTCTGCAACCGAACACCTTCAGATGTAAGAAGGACATCTCCTTGTTGTTCCATACTCTCTTTGGGATAAAACTCCAATGGAACTGATGGCCTCCTATTGATCAGGTAATAAGCTGTCTGAACTGCTTCACCCCAGAATGACTTAGGTAGTCTAGCCATTATGAGCATGCTTCTCACCTTCTCACCTTCTCAACAATGGTGTGGTTCATCCTCTCGGCTACGCCATTGTGATGTGGGGTTCCACGTACTATCTTTTCATGTCTGATCCCATGACTTGAACAGTACTCTTCAAATTCTCTTGAATTTTACTCACCTCCATTGTCACTTCGGAGACGCTTTAACTTTCAACCCGTCTCCATTTTCACCAGAGCATGAAACTTCTGAAAAATTTGAAATACCTGATCTTTGGTTTTCAAGATATAAACCTGCAGTTTATGTGAAACATCATCAATAAAAGTAATAAAATATTTGTTACCGCCCATCGATTCAATTTCCATTGGACCACAGACATCAAAATATACTAAATCAAGCATATTCAATTTTTTTCAGACGATGTCTGAAATGAGACTCAATGTTGCTTACCAAATAAACAGTAGTCACAAGGTTTTACTATTGTACCTTTGTTAAAAGAGATGAGTGATTTACTAGCAAGAATCTGCAATCCCTTCTCGCTCATATGACCAATTCTTTTGTGCCACAAATCTGCAAAAAACTCATCTTGTGCCGCATTCAATTCACCTTGGCATATTTCTGCATTTGTCCTGTACAACATGCCACGAGCAACTCCCTTTGCGATCACTATTGATCCCTTAGTGAGTCTCCATTTTGATTTGCAAAATAGTTCTTGTATCCATCTCGGTCTAAAGCAATTCCCGAGATCAAGTTCATCCGCAAATCATGTACATGTCGCACTTCCTTTAGAACCAATGTGCATCCGACATTTGTCTTGATACAAATATCACCAATCCCCGCAATCTTTGAGTAACTTGTGTTAACCATTCTCACAGTTCCAAAATCACCTGCTACATATCTGCAAAAAAGATCTCTTACCGGTGTGGCATGGTAAGATGCTGCTGTGTCAACCATCCATTTCGACTCTGGACCTGACAGGTATGCATTCCTCTTCCTCATTTATAAAGAGGACAACAATATCATTGTTTTGTACCATGGCGGTTGTGTTATCGTCATTCTTCTGGCCACTAGTTTCACCTTTGCCATTCCTTGGATTTGGGCAATCGCTTTTGAAGTGACCTGGTTGATTACAATTGTAGTAATTTCTGGCTCTTGATTTGGATCGGTTCTTTGACTTCCCACGAGCTATGGATCTACCATAGTTGCTCGAACTCCTTTGATAACTCCTGCCTCTACATTCTGTGATAAGAGCTTGTCCTTGATTTTCAGGCTTCTTTTTCATCTTCTCATTGAGTAGAAGAGCGATATGACATCTTTTAACTCAATGGTGGTCTTACCGTGCAGGATGGTTGTTGCCAAATTATCATACGAAGATGGAAACGAGTTCAATAGAAAGATGGCTTTATCTTCTTCCCCGATTTTCACTCCGAGGTTGGCGAGCTGTGTGATTAGTCCGTTAAACACATTTAAATGTGACAAAAATTTGTACTGTCACCCATGTGTAGGGCGTATAATTGCTTCTTCAGGTACAATTTATTTGTCAATATTTTGGACATGTATAGGCTTTCCAACCTTGTCCAAATGCCACGTGCGGTGTCTTCATCAATGATGTTATTTACCACATCATCTGATAAGTGCAACCTGATTGCACTAGTAGCTCTTTCATCTAAATCAGTCCAATCTTCAGCTTTCATGGCATCAGACTTTTTGGCACCAGCATCTAGCACCTTGTGTAATCCTTGTTGGATAAGCAGATCCCTCATCCTTCTTTGCCATGTTGAGAAACCGCTATCTTCGTTAAACTTTGCTACCTCGTACTTTATTCCGAACATTTTTGTTTCACCGAATATAGTATACCGATAGTGAAGAATATTTCTGTGAACGAGCAGAACCTATGATCTGATACCAGTTATTGGGAATAAACCCCCCACAAAAATAATATTCACGATAATAACAGCAGAACAATAATGTAGTACCGAGATACGGTAATCAACAAGAATAAAAAAGAAAAACAATGACACAAAGATTTTAACGTGAAAACCCCTTCTAAATAAGGGAAAAAACCACGAGTCCAAGAGAAGCAAATTAATCCACTATAATGAGGAATTTTACACCCAGCAGTCCGAGTAAAATACTTCAGGGACCACTATACACTCAAAAGAAATAACCCTCTTCTAAGATTCCCACCTCACTACAACATACACTCTGTGCAACTACTATGTTACTTTTCTTTCTCTGTGCGTTGAAATGATAGCCGAAGCTCTCCTTTTATAGGTGAGAAAATGTTTCCCACGACAACCAAAATTGATTTTGGTTCTGCGAGTTGCAGACATGAAAACTTACAAATTGGCAAGTTGTTATCCACCGCCCAACTTAGCCGATTTGCTTTTGTTCCAAATCTAACTTCATTTCTTTTTTTTTAATTATTATGGGGATGGACCCCACACTAACCACTAGTTTTGACACCATCAAATCACCATTCTTTCACAAAAAAATAATCTGAGTCGAATATTTTCTTTTTTATGAAATGTACTTTTCCAACAAATCATTTGAAATCAAATTAAATACGACGCTGGAGATGGAGAAGCAGAACACTGAGGATCTTTACATTTATAAGAAAAAAAAATAGAGAATCAACACGATGAGGCAACTAAAGCTCCCCAGTCTATGAAAAAGCCTCGCCAAAATAAACTGAAGTTGGAAAAGGTCGACAATAATTGGGTTTTAGCTCGGGGAATATTCTGCTTTGCCCTCCGATTTGCTGCCATTCCCGTGTGAACATATGCAACACTAAATGAGATAAACTCTTTAAAAGTTGGATACTTCAACAAGAAAACAAACACCTAATCTCAATGAAGAATCGAAGGATATGGTAACTAGTGTAGAATTAGTAATACTCTTTGATTATTTCTATCTCTAAGCTTAATTAATTGTTGATCAAAAGCTCTTTGCTTATTATATGTACTAGTAAAGATCAAATTTTTATGTTACTGTGAATGTATTAAGAAACTTGGAATCATTAAAAAACTCTTAAATCAAATTGGAAAATGAAAGCCAAAAATCAAAATTTTCAATTCAGCTTGATTTTTGGTGAAAGCATGGTGATTTAATTGTATAAAGATTAGTGGTCTGATAGTGGTGGAAGAATACATGCATGGTAAAGAAGAAGGCGACGTTGGTGGTGGAAGAAAAGTAGGGAAAGGGTAAATGGGATAGATATAATGAGATGGCATGCCATGTGACATCCACCTCACTGACCTCAGCAATATATCAGGCCACACGAGATAATATTGGTATGGTGTAGGGTTCTCGGAGGGGTATTTGCACCAATTTATGACGTCGGGGACTGTAGTATAAATGGATATTTTTGAATAGGAGAGGGGTATTTTTTATCATTTGCCGAAAACAAAATGGTCAAAGTTGATATTTACTTATTTGATTATGCAACACTTGTTGAATACAATGAATAAAATTTATTTCGACTCGATTGTTCAGATTTATTTATGAATATTATGAAATAGTTCAAATTCGCGAAATGTAAAGAAAACTTCTGAATTTTGTGGACACAAAGTTTAAGAATGAATATTTTTTTCATTTGTCAAAGTTTTAGTGGGCAAATTGACTGACGGATACATATGTGTCCATCGGCGGAGCCACTCATTGGCAAGGGGAGTCAATTGACAATCCTTCGTCGGAACATTACACAGTATAAATACGTTAAATTATTAATTTTATGTATATATATTATATGTTGACTCCTCTTATTTAAAATTCTAGCTCCGCCACTATATGTGTCCTATAATATACATATTTTTTCATCTGTATCCTTTAATAAGTGTTGCTGCTTCCTGCACTAATGCTAACTCTCGCTTTCTTTTTACTAGAATTCTTAATACCTTTAATTAAGAATTGCTATCATATTTAACTGTTTTTTCCTAAATTAGAATTATCACAGACCGATTGACAGTTGTCCGAGACACTTCAATTATGTATTTCCTTTTCCTCGTTGATTTCAAATGAAGCATTCATATTCATCTGAGAAGCAAACAATGTCTTTTAACTCTTTTTGCAGCTTAGTTAATTTCTTGTCATTGTGGCGAGGGAATGCGTTTAAATGAGTAGTCAATGAATCAACTAGTAACCATGCATGCCAGTTTGGTAACTTGCATCTAATTAACGTTCAAAAGAATATAAATAAATAAAAAGGAGAGGCACCTTCTATCTATATCTATATATCTATATAATAGGAGAGACAAAGACACTGTTTTGAGCCAAGTGACAACATAATAAAAAGTCACTTGATAATTTTAGAACAAAATTAGTTATGTTAGGTAATAGTTAGTTTCTTTTTGAATTAAAATTTTAAAATAAATAAATTATGTACTATATGTTTGTGACGACCCAAAGGGGGTCATCACCTGTTTTAATTAATTCTATGCTTCCGTGGCCTTGAAAATCTCATTTAGAGTCGCCTCGTGCGCAGTCCAGGTGCGTAGCCGAAAAGCCTAAATGTGAAATTCTGTGAAAAATGCTAAATTTTGATGTTAAAATGAATAAATTTGACTTTGGTCAATATTTTAGGTAAACGGACCCGGACCCGTAATTGGACGGTCCCGGAAGATCCGTAGGAAAATATGGGACTCGGGCGTATGCCCGGAATCAAATTCCGAGGTCCCGAGCCCGAGAAATAAAATTTTAAAAGAAATTATTTTTCTAAAATTGTTAAGGAAAATTGAAATGATATTTGATTAGAACATGTTGGTATCAGGCCTGTATTTTGGTTCCGGCACCCGCTACAGGTCTTATATATGCTTTAAGTCATTTATGTGAATTTGGTTAAAAACGGACGTCGTTTGACGTGATTCGGACTTAAATTGGAAAATTTGATGTTTTATGAAGTTTGAAAGAATTCTTGGATTTTGAGGTTTAATTCGATGTTTATGATATTATTTTGGCGATTTGATCCCACGAATAAGTTCGTAGGATGTTTTTGAGGTTGTGTGTATATTTGATTTGGAGCTCGAGGGCTCGGGTGAGTTTTGGATAGGTCACGGGTGCATTTTTAAACTTTGAAAATAAGCTGGTATGCCTGTTCTGTAGTTTTCACATATGCGAAGCAGGTCTCGCAAATTCAAACTCGCAAATGCGAGCCTGACATCGCAAATGCGAGAAGGGAAATCTTTGCAGTTGATCGCAAATGCGACCAAATGGTCTGCAAATGCGAAACAGGGTCTGTCGCAAATGCGACATTTTGGATCGCAAATGTGAAGCCCCTCATTTTTGTACAGTATTCGCAAATGCAAACATTACTTCGCAATTCCCACATCTGATGGTCGGGGTTCGCAATTGCGAATCCCTATTCGCATTTCCCATATCAGAGATCTGCAATTTTCTATACTTGATTGATTTTAAGTCATTTTTCACACCATTTTCAAAACACAACTCCTTTGGGCGATTTCCCAAGAACAAATCTTTTTCCAAATTGTAAGTTAGTTTTTACTCATTTCTTTCAATCATTTACATCTTTTAACATGATTTCAACCAAAAATCAAAGATTTTCATGGGAAAAATTGGGTGTTTTGGGTAGAACCTAGTTTTTTCAAAAATTGGGGATTTGGACCTCAATTTGAAGTCCGATTTCAAAACAAATTATAAATTTGAGTTCGTGGGGGAATGGGTAATCGGATTTTGGTTCGAACCTCGAATTTTGACCACGTGGGTCCGGGGGCAATTTTTGACTTTTTGGGTAAAACTTTGAAAAACTCATTTTCATGCACTGGGGTTGATTCGCTTAGTGTTTATTAATGTAATTAAGTAATTTGTGATTAGATACGAGCGAATTGGCGGTAAAATCACGAGGTAAAGCTATAATTGAGGCTTGAGTTGTATTTAAGGCATTGAGGTAAGTGTTTGGTCTAATCCTAGCTTGAGGGATTAGGAGTTGAGTCTTATTTGCTAATTGCTTCTTGTTGAGTACGACGAATATGCATGGTTATGAGTATCTATAAGTTGGTGTCGATCATGACCGTGAGTTTTAAATTGATAGTTGTTATATTCTTAAATGGCACTTCGGATGCTTTAAATTGATGACTCTTGATATTGAGTAGAGATTTAATTAATTCTCGTGGACTTTATTTATGCTTGCATACTGGTATTAATCGAGCTGAGTAAGAGTTGAGCTAGGATTTGGTTATAGGTGATTCTCCCTTGCTGGGATGGTTATTTGATATTGTTGTTCCTTTGCCGGAAATTTTTTATTAGATTGCTTTTGTTTTCCTTGCCGGAAGTTTATGGTGACTTTGTGTTGAATTGAAATGGGAGCGGGTGGTACGCCTACCACAAGTTACTGATTAAAATGGGAGCGGGTGGTACGCCTACCACAAGTTATTGATTGAAATGGGAGCGGGTGGTATGCCTACCACAAGTCATTTACGCCTACCACAAGATATTGATGAAATGGGAGCGGGTGGTACGCCTACCACGAGTTATGATAAAATGGGAGCGGGTGGTATGCCTACCACGAGATTTGATGAAATGGGAGCGGGTGGTACGCCTACCACGGAAACATTGAGAAATGGGATCGGGTTGCACGCCTGCAACGGGATGTGTACTGACAATGAAATCTGCTTTTATTTTCCTTATCCGTGTTAGAGTTAATTTATTGATGTTCCTTATTATTCTCTTGAACTTCTGTATTATCTGTTATCCCCGAAGCATGTTCCCCTTCCATTTAAAATTATTATTCTTGTTATTTTCCCGCTGTAGATATATATAACTGCACAGGTTTATGTGGTAGTCCTATCTAGCCTCGTCACTACTTCGTCGGGGGTTAGGCTAGGAACATACCAGCAAATGGGATCGGTTGTGCTAATACTACACTCTGTGCTCTTTTGCATAGATCCAAGTACTGGACATCAACAGTAGTTTGGGAGTCTTCCTTCAGTCCACCGAGACACCGAGGTAGCCTTGCAGGCGTCCGCAGGCCCAGCGTCTCCTCCATCTTACATTTCATTCTGTTATCTCATGTTTCGAGATAAACAATGTTATTTTTCCTTCAAACTGATGTATTTAATACTCTTAGTAGTCTGTGGATGTTGTGACACCGGTTCTTGGGTAGAGGCTTATGATGTTTTCCGCATTATTGCTTAGTTTATTTAATTTAAGTCTTCCATTTTAATTTCATATTTCAGCTGTTATTCCAATATTTAACGCTTATTGTTATGATTGGTAAAAAGAATTTGAAATGAAAGAGTAAGGAGTTATGATTTGTGGCTTGCCTAGCTTCTACGAGTAGGCACCATCACGACCCTTGAGGGTGGAAAATCCGGGTCGTGATAAGCTGGTATCATAGCTCTAGGTTACATAAGTCTCACAATTCATGGACAAGCTCAGTAGAGTCTGAGGGATCGGTATGGAGACGTCTGTATTTATCCCTCAGAGGCTACAGAGTTAGGAAAAGTTTCACATTTGTTCTTTCTTGTCGTGCGGTTTGGTTTCGCAACGCTAATTGAATTTCTACTCTGTTCTTTTGCAGATGGTGAGAACACGCGCTTTCTCATCTACTAATCAGTAGTCCAAGCCCCAGGCAGCTCCCACTAGGGGAAGAGGGCGAGGCCGAGCTCAGCCCCGAGCAGCAGCACCAGTGGCTGAGCCTCAGGTTGACTTTGACGAGGAGGTTCCGGTCCCAGCCTCGGTAGTTCCGGTGGGCCCAGCTCAAGTCCCAAAGGGGTTTATTGCTACCCCAGTTCTTTAGGATGCTCTGGTCTGATTGGTGGGCCTTATGGAGAGTGTCACCCGAGTAGGTTTGCTTCTTGTAGCACCAGCCACTTCTCAGGCTAGAGGAGGAGCCCAGAATCCTGCTACTCGTACTCCGGAGCAGCTAGCTCCCCTAATTCAGACTCCAGCAGTTCAGCTAGTTGGAGCAGCTCAGCCGGGTGTGGTAGCCCAGGCCGGTGATGGAGCAACTTTGTCTGTCGATGCTTTGTGGAGATTGGACAGGTTCACCAAGCTCTTCACTACTACCTTCAGCGGTGCATCTACCGAGGATCCTCAGGACTATTTGGACAGCTTCCAAGAGGTTCTTCTGAACATGGGTATTGTTGAGACCAATGGGTCTAATTTCGCTACATTTCGGTTATCTAGATCCGCCAAGACTTGGTGGAGGGATTATTATTTAGCTAGACCAGCAGGATCACCAGCCTTGACCTGGGAGCAGTTCACGCATCTATTTCTGGAGAAGTTTCTCCCTATTACACAGAGAGAGGCCTATCAGAGGTAGTTTGAGCGTCTCCAATAGGGATCCATGACAGTCACTCAGTACGAGACCAGGTTTATTGATTTGGCTCGCCATGATTTTGTTATACTTCGTACTAAGACTGAGACGGTTTATTGATGGACTCATTCAGCCTATTCGTCTCCAGATAGCTAGAGAGGTTGGGAGCGAGATATCCTTTCAGGAGGCGGCCAATGTGTCCTAGAGGATTAAGATGGTATTGTCACAGGGGGTGGTCATAGGGCAGACAAGAGACCCCGTCAGTCAGGACGATTCAGTGGTGCCTCGTCTGGAGGCAGAGATTCGTATGATAGGGGTCATCCTCCTAGGCCCTTTTAGTCGGCTCTTCAGGTTGCTCACGGTGCTTCTGGTAGCCGTGGTCCTCAGACGCAGTATTCCGATCAGTAGTCCTTCAGTGCACCACCAGCACCTATTAGTGAACCACCGCTTCCGAGTTTCTAGGGTCGTCAGCCCCAGTAACTGAGGACTTGTTTTACTTGTGGCGACACGAGGCACATTGCCAGGTATTGCCCTCGCGCGCCAGGTGGTTCTCAACATCAGAATTCTCGTACCATGGTTTAGGCACCAGGTGTTCCATAGCCCACCCAGCCAGCTAGAGGTGGGGGTAGAGGTGCTAGAGGTGGAGGTAGAGGTCATAGAGGTGGAGCTTAGACCGCCAGAGGTGGAGGCCAGCCAGTAGCAGGCCGACCTAGAGAGGTAGATCAGAGTGGTGGGGCCCAACCCCGATGTTATGCTCTTCAGGCCAGGCCCGAGGCAGCGGCTTCAGATGCGGTTATTACAGGTACTGTTCTGGTTTGTGATACATATATTTCAGTGTTGTTTGATCCGGGGTCTACATATTCGTATGTGTCATCTTATTTTGCCCCGTATTTGGTCATGCCTAGTGATGCATTGGGTATTCCTGTTTATGTGTCTACACCAGTGGGTGACTCTATTGTGGTCGATCGAGTCCATCGCTCTTGTGTTGTGGTGATTGGGGGTCTGGAGACTCGTGTAGATTTGTTGCTTTTAGACATGGTTGACTTTGATATTATATTGGGGATAGACTAGTTATCACCCTATCACGCTATCTTGGACTGTCATGCCAACACTGTGACCTTAGCTTTACCGGGTATGCCTCATTTATAGTGGAGAGGGACTCCTGATCATTCTACCCACAGTGTTATATCGTATGTGAAGGCTCGACGTATGGTTGAGAAGGGGTGTTTGGCCTATTTAGCCTATGTTCGTGATTCCAGTGCTGAGGTTCCCTCTATTGATTCTGTGCCCGTTGTTTGTGAGTTCCCTGATATTTTTCCTTCAGACCTGCCGGGTATGCCACCCGACAGGGATATTGACTTCTGCATTGATCTGGTTCTGGGCACTCAGCCCATTTCTATCCCGCCATATCGTATGGCCCTGTCAGAGTTGAAGGAGTTAAAAGAACAGTTGCAGGATTTACTTGAGAAGGGTTTCATTAGACCTAGTGTCTCAACTTGGGGTGCGCCAGAGTTATTTGTCATGAAGAAGGATGGGTCAATAAGAACGTGTATTGATTACCGGCAATTGAATAAGGTAATGATCAAGAATAAGTATCCGCTGCCGAGGATTGATGATTTGTTCGACCAACTTTAGGGTGCCAGGGTATTTTCCAAGATTGACTTGCGATCTGGCTACCATCAGTTGAGGATTAGGGCATCCGATGTCCCTAAGACAGCCTTCCGCACTCGGTACGGGCATTATGAGTTCTTGGTTATGTCATTCGGGTTGACAAATTCCCCAACAGCTTTCATAGACTTGATGAACCGAGTGTTCAGGCCTTACTTGGACTCATTTGTGATAGTTTTCATTGATGATATATTGATATACTCCTGCAGCCAGGAGGAGCACGAGCAACACCTTAGAGTGGTTCTTCAGACTCTGAGGGATAGTCAGTTATATGCTAAGTTCTCGAAGTGTGAATTCTGGTTGGGTTCAGTTGCATTTCTAGGTCATGTTGTATCAGCAAAGGGTATTCAGGTGGACCCAAAGAAGATTGAGGTTATCAAGAACTGGCCTGGACCAGCATCAGCTATAGAGATTCGGAGTTTCTTAGGGTTGGCAGGCTACTATCGATGGTTTGTGGAGGGGTTTTCATCTATTGTAGCCCCGATGACCAGATTAACCCATAAGGGTGCCCAATTCAGATTTTCGAATGAGTGTGAGGCGAGCTTTCAGAAGCTCAAGACAGTTCTGACTATGACATCGGTGTTGGTTTTGCCTACAAGTTCAGGGTCTTATACAGTCTATTGTGACGCTTCCCTTGTTGGGCTTGGAGTAGTGTTGATGCAGGATGTCAAAGTCATTGCCTATGCTTTGAGGCAGTTGAAGATTCATGAGAAGAACTATCCGGTTCATGATTTGGAGTTGGCAGCCATAGTTCACGCATTGAAGATTTGGAGGCATTATCTATATGGCGTGGCATGTGAGGTGTTCACAGATCACAAGAGTCTTCAGTATTTTTTCAAGCAAAAGGAGTTGAATTTGAGACAGAGGAGGTGATTGGAGTTGTTGAAAGATTATGATATCACCATTCTATATCGTCCGGGGAAGGCCAATGTAGTGGCCAATGCATTGAGTAGGAAGTCAGCCAGTATTGGCAGTCTTGTTTATATTCTGGTAGGTGCGAGGCCGCTTGCTTTGTATGTTCAGGCCTTAGCCAATCAGTTCGTGAGGCTAGATGTTTCTGAGCCCAGTCGTGTGTTAGCTTGCACGGTCGCTCGTTCTTCATTATTGGAGCGTATCCGTGAGCGGCAGTATAATGATCCCCATTTGTGTGTCCTTAGAGACACGGTGCAGCGCGAAGGTGCTAGGCATGTTACCTTAGATGATGATGGAGGTTTGAGATTGCAGGGTTGAGTATGTGTGTCTAATGTGGATGGGCTTCGAGAGTTAATTTTGGAGGAGGCCCATAGCTCCCGGTACTCTATTCATCCGGGCGCCGCGAAGATGTATCAGTATTTGCGGTAGCATTATTGGTGGCGTAGAATGAAGAAGGATATCGTAGCATATGTGGCTCGTTGTTTGAATTGTCAGCAGGTTAAGTACGAGCATCAGAGGCCTGGTGGTTTATATCAGAGGATTGAGCTTCCTGAGTGGAAGTGGGAGCGGATTACTATGGATTTTGTTACTGGACTTCCGCTGACTCGAAAGAAGTTCGGCATAGTATGGGTCATTGTTGATAGGCTGACCAAGTCAGCACATTTCATTCCAGTGGCAGTCTCCTATTCTTCTAAGAGGTTAGCTGAGATCTATATTCTGGAGATTGTTCGCCTTCATGGTGTGCCTGTATCTATCATTTTGGACCGGGGTACGTAGTTTACCTCGAGCTTATGGAGAGCATTTCAGCGAGAGTTGGGCACACGGGTTGAGTTGAGCACAACATTTCATCCCCAGACGGACGGTCAGTCCGAGCTGACTATTCAGATTTTGGAGGATATGCTTCGAGCTTATGTTATTGATTTTGGAGGTTCGTGGGATCAGTTCTTGCCTTTAGCGGAGTTTTCCTACAACAACAACTACCAGTCGAGCATCCAGATGGCTCCTTATGAGGCCTTATATGGTAGGTGGTGTCGGTCTCTGGTTGGATAGTTTGTGCCGGGAGAGGCTCGATTTTTGGGTAAGGATCTGGTTCAGGAGGCCTTGGACAAGGTCAGGATCATTCAGGATAGGCTTCGTTCAGCTCAGTCTAGGCAAAAGAGCTATGCAGACCGCAAGGTTCGAGATGTGACTTTTATGGTTGGTGAGCGGGTATTGCTCCGAGTGTCGCCTATGAAAGGCGTGATGAGATTTGGGAAAAAGGGAAAGCTTAGCCCTAGGTTCATCGGTCCATTTGAGATTCTTGATCTAGTGGTAGAGGTGGCTTATAGACTTGCTTTGCCGCCAAGCTTATCAGTCGTACATCTAGTGTTTCATGTGTCCATGCTTCGGCGGTATCACGACGATCCAGCCCACGCGTTAGATTTCAGCACTATCCAGTTGAACAAGGGCTTGTCTTATGAGGAGGAGCTGGTAGCTATTCTAGACCAGCAGGTTTGTCAGTTGAGATCCAAGAGTTTCCCTTCTGTTCGTGTCCAGTGGAGAGGCCAGCCTCCTAGGGCATCGACATGGGAGTCCGAGTCCGATATGCAGAGCCGTTATCTTCATCTTTTCCCCGACTGAGGTACTCCCTTCTTCTGTCCGTTCGAGGACGAACGATTATTTTAGAGGTGGAGTATGTGACGACCCAAAGGGTGTCATCACCTATTTTAATTAATTCTGTGCTTCTGAGGCCTTGAACAAAAAAGAGAAATTTTCTACTAGTGTATATCGAGAAGCCATGGCCCTCCCTGCTCAAATTCTCGACATTCCCCAGCGACTTGCTGAAATTAACGTTAAAATACAAACCTCATTTAGAGTCACCTCGATTTGCGTGCACAGTTCGAGCGTGTAGCCGGAAAGCCTAAATGTGAAATTCTGTGAAAAATGCTAAATTTTGATGTTAAAATGAATAAATTTGACTTTGGTCAATATTTTAGGTAAACGGACCCGGACCCGTAATTGGACGGTCCCGGAAGATCCGTAGGAAAATATGGGACTCGGGCGTATGCCCGGAATCAAATTCCGAGGTCCCGAGCCCGAGAAATGAATTTTTAAAAGAAATTATTTTTCTGAAATTGTTAAGGAAAATTGAAATGATATTTGATTATAACGTGCTGGTATCGGGCCCGTATTTTGGTTTCGTCGCCCTGTACAGGTCTTATATTTGCTTTAAGTCATTTCTGTGAAATTTGGTTGAAAACGGACGTCGTTTGACGTGATTCGGACTTAAATTGGAAAATTTGATGTTTTATGAAGTTTGAAAGAATTCTTGGATTTTGAGGTTTAATTCAATGTTTATGATATTATTTTGGCGATTTGATTGCACGAATAAGTTCGTAGGATGTTTTTGATGTTGTGTGTATATTTGGTTTGGAGCCCCGAGGGCTCGGGTGAGTTTTGGATAGGTCACGGGTGCATTTTTAAATTTTGAAAATATGCTCGTATGCCTGTTCTGCAATTTTCGCATTTGCAAAGCAGGTCTCGCAAATGCGAGAAGGGAAATCTTTGCAGCTGATCGCAAATGCGACCAAATGGTCCGCAAATACGAAACAGGGTCTGTCGCAAATGCGAAGCCCCTCATTTTTGTACAGTGTTCGCAAATGCGAACATTACTTTGGAATTCCCACATCTGAGGGTGGGGGTCCGCATTTTCCATATCAGAGACCTGCAATTTTCTATACTTAACCGATTTTAAGTCATTTTTACACTATTTTCAAAACACAACTCCTTTGGGCGATTTTCCGAGAACAAACCTTCTTCCAAATCAATTGTAAGTTAGTTTTACTCATTTCTTTCAATAATTTACATCTTTTAACATGATTTCAACCGAAAATCAAAGATTTTCATGGGGGAAATTGGGTGTTTTGGGTAAAACCTATGTTTTTAAAAAATTGGGGATTTGGACCTCAATTTGAAGTCTGATTTCAAAACATATTATATATTTGAGTTCGTGGTGGAATGGGTAATCGGGTTTTCGTTCGAACCTCGGGTTTTGACCACGTGGTCCCGGCGGCGATTTTTGATGTTTCATGCATTGGGGTTGATTCATTTAGTGTTTATTAATGTAATTAAGTAATTTGTGATTAGATACAAGCGAATTGGCGGTGGAATCACTGTCGATGCCCCCTTTTTCTCGCGAAATCGGGTTTATGACATTTGGGCGGACAACTCTTTTCCTTTTGGGAATTGGGTTTTTGAATTGAAGAGTCGCCACCTAATTATTAAGTGCATTAGGATACTAAGAAGAATTTTAACTAAAGAAAAGGACCAGAGAATTGGTAAGGGCTTGAAATTATCTCGAGGGGAAGGTGTTAGGCACCCCTCAAGATCCACTAGTGTGGTTCCCTGTCATGCTACAATTGTAACTTTAAATACAAACAACAAATGCAAGCAAGCATTGTAAATACTAATTACTTTCACATAATGGTTGCAAATAAAAAGTGTACATGAGTTTTAAAGAGTGCTGAAATTTGGAAGAAAGTAATTTATAATTAAAGAGAAGATGCACAAGTAAAGGGGAAGGGGTCAAATGATTGATGCAAGTAAATTTTTAGAAAAAAAGGGAAGCAAAAGGGGGGCGGAAGTTTTTGGGAAAACAGTACTAAAAAATCGAACAATTTAAAGAGAGATTTTGCATAATAGGTGCAAGTAATTGAAGTAGAAGAAGAAATTGAAGAACTGAAAACTAAGCAACTTTAAAATTCTAAAAAAACAAGTAAAGAGGAAAGGGGGTCCTAGATTTATAAATAACATGGATCACCCCACACAACACCCGGTAACCATTTATACACGTGGTGTTATCGCGTGGTCATCATATCCATATCTACCCTTACCCACCCCGTTAAGGTATTAAACGCGGAATAGTGTCGTTACTTATTGCATGCTATTATCCGTCCCAATCCTGATAGTCCCAGAGGCATTTGGGACTACTAATCCTAAAGGGAAGAGTGATTTGGCTTTTCAGAGTTTTAAAAGGACAAAATTCTAATGCGACAAACAAAACACATGAAGCAGTTAAGGGAAACACATAGCAGTTTAAAGGCTCAAACATGCCTCCTCATTTAAAGGAACAAATTGTTTAGCATGACTTACATATACTGGTTATGGTCTGAATTAAACTTAAACGTTAAGGCGTGGCTGATTTATCACATATTTCTCATATGAGAAGTCCGAATTAGGCCTAACCCTGGTTGTAATTATCAAAGACTAATGCAGTTAATTAATCACCTAATGGCTTGCCTAGGTGAGACCTATAGGCATGATATCTAATAATGCAAAATGCACTGACTTTAAGGAAGGCTTGCTGATTATAGAAAACACAAGTTCTGCAGATTTTAGGCGACATTGCTACTGATTCTAGACTTGTAGATGAAAGAGACGAATCATATTCAACTGGTCACTCCTATAGGCATAGTTTCTAAGCGTTGTTGGTTTTAAAATGATTATCAGGATGTAGGAATCCTATAGGCATGGTATCTAGGATACAACTTGTTATTAATTTAACCTATAGACTGTTTGCTTAATGACATATGTATATACAGAAGCATGAAAACCTATAATCATGATTTCTATATGCAGAAGTGCAAAAACTTATAGACATATTTTCTAATGTAGAAGTGCAGAAACTTATAGACATGATTTCTAATGAGATGCATATCACACCTCCTTTTTCGCTACACCCCCGGGAAGAGGGTTTAAAGGAGTTTTTCTATTTAAAGGACAATCGGAACGAGATTTATTATTATAATTCAGAGTCACCACTTGGGAGATTAATGGTGTCCCAAGTCACCGGTTGAATCCCGAGCCGAGGAAATTATGACTCTGTTAACATTCCACGAACCAGAAATCCGAGTAAGGAATTCTGTTAACCCGGGAGAAGGTGTTAGGCATTCCTGGATTCCGTGGTTCTAGCACGGTCGCTCAACTGTTGTATTTGGTTTTATCTGATTTTAAAAACATGTTCTGACTTATGTGCCTTTTATTAGTAACCCGCTTTTATTATGTATTTATTTTTAATAAGAATTGCAACGTCGTGAAAATGTATCTCGAACCACGTTGCACCAGTGCACCCGTGGCTTTTGACACATTTCGACTTCGTTGAGATTTAGATTTGGGTCACATAAATGTGCACCCGTATTTAGGAAGGTAATATTATTAAAATACGCGCCTAAAGCAACTACGCGTTTATTATCTTTGAGAGAAATCGTGAAATTCGCTAAACGGTCCACCTGAGTTTCTAAGTATTTTTATATAGCACTTATTGATGATCCCGCATTTTGTATTTTATTTGGCGAGGCTCGTTTCATTTATTTTTTAGGGTAAACCTAAAAGCAACTATGGTTTTTTTTAATTTTTGTTAGTCTTTGAAAAAAAATAAAAGGTCTTAATTAATTTGTTTCTAGATTATAGTAGACTAAACGGTAACTTAGTATCAAGCCAAACATTGGGCTCCAAACAAACCCATCAATGAAACTTGTATTCAAACTACGCCAAGCTGGCCAGCCGCAATCTCGACCCAGGTCCAAACGTGAATGAAATAAAAAAATTGGACCTGGGCCAATGTATCCAATAGCCTGCAACCCAAATGTCCTGGGAATTGGCCATTATATCTATGACTCTTAAATTCAATAAAACTACAATTTATTTACACAAAGTTTTGCTAGATTTATTCAGAGTATTATAAGTGTTGTTTCAACAATTGATGATTAAGGAATAGCAATATTCACATTTAAATTAAGGAAACAATGCTCCTTCAAATTCCGTCTAGACTGAATGAAACCAGTCCAATTGATGATGTCTAATTCAATTCAACTAAACTAATGATTCAAACCGTTAGCCCAGAACTATTAACATTTACGCAGATATGAATTGCTGCAACACAACACAGATTCAATTTGAAATTAAACTAGATTTTAAAATTAAGTGCAAATCCAAATGTTTTTTATTTTTCTAGACTAAACTAGTACTAATGGCTACAATTTTCCTCACATTTCCAGGAACACATCCAATTATTTTAACAGTCAAAGTCCATCTGAAAAACAATCCTAATTATACAACCATCCGTCTATACATGTACAAATAGGATTTAAACTACATTAATCTATTACATTTAACATCTATTTAACTATCAATACACAACAATCTAAACAAGCAGTGTTCGAGGAGCCAAGGAATGAGCATTTTTATTTCCATTTCCACTTCATGAGCACCAATACAACATGAGAGAAGTAAATACCTGGATTTGAATGGACAAAGAAAACGAGAAGGTCAACAGCTAGTAATATCACAAGCAGCAGTTGATTCACGACCAGAAATGAATTTAATACTCCAGGAAAGTTTCAAAACCAGGCAGCAAACATATACTCAAACCTAAATAGACTCAAAAGTGAATTCACAGTACTTTTGAAACTTCAGCAAAGCAAACTCATCCTCAAACCAAGCTAATTAGACCCAAATTCATTCGAAATAAACCTCTGAACTTCAATTATCAGAATTTCAACCATTGAACCATCAACCAGATCAAAAATACTCAAATTTCGAAAGAAAATTGAAAGTAACCTAAAAATATGCAATGAAACAGTAAAATTTAGCTTTAGTTTTTTTCTATTGTTTTTGGATTTTTGAAGGTTTGAATTTCAAAACTGAATCTGAAATTAGATCGAGAGCTTTTTGGGGGGGAATTTTGGAGGCTGAAAAAAACTTCTTAAACAAGTTAAAGACTACCTATTTATAGATGTAACTTGGAGGGAAATTCAGATTCTAATGTTTACATATTAGTCCCTCTTTATTTCTACTTTTACCCCCTTTATTTCTAACTTGTGCTACAAGTAGCTACACTTACTTAGAAAAAATTTACACTATAGTCTATTCTAGAATATTCTATACCCTTTACAATTCTTGAATTACCTCTACTTTATTTCAGAATTTACTAAACTTGAATAAACTACCCTTTTCTATGCCCATATTACCCCTAAAATCATGTTGTAACTACTGTTAACCCATTTTATATACCCAAAATGCTCCCACTTTATTTTTGTAATTACTATCCTACCCCAGCCCCTTCAACAGCTATAATCAGTCTTTGAGATTGTCGGATTTCTAATCAATTACTGATCTAATCAGCTATATCCAATTTGTACTCCTAATTATCAGAATCAATACTAATTTCAAACTAATATCGAAAAATTAATTAGAACCAATTCACACTTTTTAACAAATCAAACCACAAAAATCCAATTTTAAACAATGCAATTATCCTAATCATTACTAAGAAATTTAAACTTAACAGTATTATTTTTAAAACTATTAACAGACATTTAAGCAAATCCAAACAATAAACCCTAATTAAACTAATGACAAAATATCAACAGGAATCAATTAAAATAAAAACACAAGAAAACACAAGAAAATGGTCAAAACAAACACATGCAGAAACAAACAAAAAATAAAAGAAAAGAAGAGAAAGAAAAAGATGAAGAAAACTTATCTAAGGTTCCACCAAGAAATCTTGAACTTGCTCTATCACACTTGAGCCACAATTGTTTGAATCCTCTAGGATTCATGATCCGTAACATTCCTAATGGTGTGTTTTCTAAAAGAAAACACATTATTAGGGGTATTACGGTCATGAATCCCCAAGAATTATGCTAGGGTTCTTGACCAAAATTTTGAAAAAAAAATTTCGAGGAGTTCTGGGCAGTTTCGAAACAAATGGGTATGGGGGTTGGGTAGAGGAGGCTCAAGCGGTGTTGGGGTGTTATTTTGGGTGAGTTTGGGTGAGGTAGTGATTTGGCCGGAAAAGTTTCTGACGGATATTCGAAGATTTCTAACGAGATTCGAAAGAAACCAAGTACGGGAATGGAAAGAGGAGGATGAGGTGGGTTGGTAGTGTTAATTTGATGAAGTTTGGCATAAGTAGTGTTCGCCGCCGGTAGGGTTCCGACGAAGGTGGCGACACTGTTTGGAGCTTTGCGGCTAGGATTCAGAGTATGGGGTTTTGGGATTATGAAAGAGGAGGGTATGGGAAATCTAGGGGTGTAATTTTTATGGCATTAGGTGGTAGGCTGCCGGCGGAGACGATTTCCGGCCGGCGACGATACGGTGGTGGAGGGCGGCGATATACAGGAGTGTACGAGGAAGGGGGTCCAATGTCTTTAGGGTTATAAATTATTTCAGATATATACACTTAATATCAAACATTAATTTGTGGCCATTAGATCAATCAAAATGAGAGGCTGTGATTTAACGACGTCAAAACGACGCCGTTTTGAACATGGGCAATTGGACCGGGCAGAGGAGAATGGGTCTGGGCTGGAGGAGTATTTGTTTGGGCTAAGTTAGATTTGGGCTAGGATTGGGATACTTTCAAAAACTGACCTAAGTTCCTTGATTGTTTTCCCCCTTTTGATTTTGTTTTTTTTTTGTTTTTTTGCTTTTGCATTCATTTTTATTTTTGTATTTTATATTTTTTACTTTGTATTTTTTTGATTTTGTAAAAAAAATTAAAACAAAACCTAATTAAACTATTTAACTTATAAAATTATTTAAAATCAATTATCAATTAAATTTGCCTAGGAACTATTTTTGTGAATTTCTTTAAATTTGTTCTAAAACAAATCAATACCTAATTAATACTGAACATAAAATTAAAATCCTAAATGCAAATGCATATTTTGTATTTTTATATGACTTAACATGCACAAATAACATGCAAACAATTAACACAAAATCCACAAAAATTGTAAAATAAGGAAAAAAATTTTTGTTTGAATTTTATGGGAATAACTCATATATAGGGCAAAAATCACGTGCTCACAGCTGCCTCTCTTTGCTCGGAAACACGAAGAGTTTTCGTGCAAACATAAGTGAGCAAATACGAGCGATTTTTGCCCGTTCGAGTATTCCGTTGTGAAGCATTTTGAAAAGTTTTGACCGCACCCTGCTTCAGAGGTTGCCTACATATCCTGGGCTAAACAGGAATCAGGTCAGTGTAGTTCAGGAGTGTCTGGTCGCTGGGACTACCAGGAGCTGTGATTTCACTGCTGTTGCTGCTGTTACTGCTCGCTGATCTCCTTATTACACCGTCAAGATAAAAAGAAGCTAGCATAAGCTATGATCTAAGAATTACAAAAGATCCTATCTATATCTCCAAATTTGCTCTTGTGTTGCCTTGAACTTGTATCTTGTGTTCTTCCAATGGAATTCTTGTTGTTGCCTTGGCGATGTTTTGCCATTCCTCCTGATGTTGCTTGATTACTATAATTTGAAATATGTTTCCATTCTTCAGGTGGGCTCCTGCTTGCGATTTCTTGAAAAGGTATTCCCTTGTTCTCCAGGTGGGCTCCTGACGGTGATGCTTGGAAAGGTATTCCCTTGTTCTCCAAGTGGGCTCCTGATTACGATGCTTGAAAAAGTATTCCCTTGTTCTCCAGGTGGGTGCCTGATTGCAACAAAATAGACAAACAAAGAAAATT
>MDKF010396187.1:0-19571 GCA_026770625.1 Nicotiana glauca | reverse complement strand
GATGATCTAGGGTTATTTGAAAGAAACTAGGTAGATGGGTGGAATCAGTGTCTTGAGATGGTTCTACGGTGTTATATTTGGGGGATGGTTGATGTAACTGATGTTTCCCGCCGGTAGGGTTCCGGTGGGGGTCGGAGGGGAATTGGGGCGGCTGAAGAAGACAGAAGGAGATGAAATGAATTAAACGATTTTTAGGTTTTGTATTTGTTATATTAAAAACATATCACTCGCCCCCAACCCTTGGATTAAATCATTTCAATGGCTCAGATCCTCCGAACCCTTATACGGCGTCGTTTCTTTTAAATGAGAAATCAACCTTGTCCGTTAGATTAAAATGATCAAGGGTTGTGATTGAAAGTCTTTAAACGTCGTCGTTTTATTTATTAAAGGGATCAAACCCAGCCGTTAGATCAATCATTTTCAACGGCTAGGATTGGATCTACTTAAAATAGGGTCATTTGGGTTACATGGGCAGACGGGTATGGAACTAGGGTTGGGAGGGTGATTTATTGTTTTGGGCTGGGGTACTTGGCCCAATTTTAAAAAACAGTCCATTTCTTTTGGTCTCTTTTTTTTTAAATCTATTTCCTTGTATTTTACTCATATTATTTTTGTATTGCATTTTCATTTTGTATTTTTGTATTTTATTTTTCTTTTTCAATTTTACATATATTTTTCAATTTTATTAAATTGTGAAATTAAACTAAAATTAATTAAATTCAAAAAATTTATTTAATAGCTATTTTATAGTAATTTCCGATTAGAATACTAAAAATGCTATTTTTTTTATTTTTCCTTAAATTGTTTAAAAATTGTAAAATTAAAAATTCTAATGCATATGCATATATATATTTTTTAATTTTAGTATGAATTATTATGCAACTAATTAACACATAAATGCAACCAATATCAATAAAATTGTAAAAAATAATGAAAAATCGTTTTGTTTGGATTTTTAGAAATAATTTGCTTAGGGAAAAAATCACGTGCTCACAGACCAAAATCCGATCATCCATTCACCCACGAGCCCGAATATATAATTTGTTCCACAATTTGATCCCAAAACGAGGTCTAAATCACAATTAATCAAAAGGCCCTAACTTTACCCAATTTCCTAATTTTCTACCTTTAATCACATGATTTAAGCCTAGAAATCTAATGGGTGTTAATGAAAATTGAAGAAAATGAGTCTAAAATTATATACCTATGAATTGCTGGTGAAATCCCCTTTCAAAAATCGCCCAAATTGGAGTTGAAATAAAAAAGTTATGAATTTTTGGTGTAATCCCGTAATGGCTACATTTTTGGTCTTTTAAAATAACTGGGCGAATTTACTCATCGCGTTCGTGACAGGCCCATCTCGTTCGCGATGAGTTAGGCCTGTTAGGCCTTTGCGTTCGTGGAATACAGCTCGCGTTCGCAGAGCTTTGGCTCCTCAAGACTACGCGTTCGCAGGCCAGTGGCCGCGTTCGCGATGAACAAAATGGTGACCCTCCTCAGGACCTTACGTATTCGAGAGTGCAGGGAAGCGTTCGCGAAGGGTCTCCCCCCTCAGCTCGCGTTCGTGTCTTAAGCTTTGCGTTCATGAAGAAGAAATCCGTCACCTGGGATATTTGCCTTACGCGTTTGCGAGAGGGACCATGCGAACGCGAAGAGCCAAATCCCTCGGCACTGAACAGCAAAAGCCTGCAACTTTTTGAGTTCCAAAAACCTTCTGAAACACATTCGAAACATACCCGAGTCCTCGGATCTCAAAATCAAACATACGTACTAACTCAATAACATCATACGAACTTATCTGTACGATCAAATCGCCAAAATAACATCATAAACATCGAATTAAACCTCAAAATTCATGAATTCTTTCAAACTTCTCAAAACATCAAATTTTCCATTTAAAGTCCGAATCACGTTAAATGACATCCGTTTCTCACCAAATTTCAGAGAATCATCTTAAACCACATATAAGACCTATATCGGGCGCTAGAATTAAAATACGGGCGCGATACCAACATGTTCTGATCAAAATTCATTTCTAATTCTTTTAAACAAATTCAGAAAATAATTTTCTTTAAAAATTCATTTCTCGGGCTTGAGACCTCGGAATTCGATTCCGGGCATACGCCCAAGTCCCATATTTTTCTACGGACCCTCTGGGACCATCACATCACGGGTCCGGATCCGTTTACTCAAAACGTTGACCGAATTCAAATTAATTCATTTTATAGTCAAAATTTATCATTTTTCATAGATTTTCTCATTTAAGCTTTCCGGCTACGCGTCCGGACTGTGCACGTAAATCGAGGCGAGGATAAGAGTGGGTTTTAAGGCCTCAAAACGTAGAATTCAATTTAATATTTTTGGACTAACAAAATGGTAGATAGCAAGCCTGTTATTACCTAAGTCCAGGAATTGCAAGTGATTATTCACGATCTCCTTGCTGAAGGTAAAAGTCAAATTAATATGGATATTGAAAGTATTACGAACAGAATTTCCATTGAAGGTCTTGTCATCAATGAAGCATTCCAAGTTGCGGCGAGGTTGCCTCTTTTGTGGATCATCATCAAGTGGATCAAGCAAGCCTTCCCAATTCTTGATACTTTGAAATTCCATTCACTGGTGTCGGAGTTCAGCTGCTCTGTCTATGATAGAGCAGTGACCCGAACCAGGGTTCCACAAGCTCGTGATCCTGAAGCCACGAGCACTCGATTTTCTTTGTGTAGAGCATCTTGATGTAGGAAGTGCAAATCCCAAATGCTTTTTAGTAAAAAACAAGTTATAATTTGAGGAGTGTATTATGTTGCAATTTGATTTGAAATTTCCAGCTAAGAGCCTCATGTTTGTAGGTAGTTTTTAGAGATTCTTGGAATGTGGATGATGAGGTTCTTGCACTTCACGTAGTTACAGTCTGGCTGCACTCAAATGATAGTATTTATAGTTCTAGATGGAACAGTTCCATGTTCACTTGACACATTTTTGGTATGTATTCTCAAGAAAATTCACGTGTGGTCTTATTCCTATTCTCTGTACCGAGTAAAGAAAATATTTGTCAAACTAATGCAAAGTTCTTTCTTGATCTCGCTTCTCCACATCCTTTTCACCTACAAAATTGTTCGGCAAGTGTAAATATGTCTTGAGATCATGACACGTGGCAACATCTCCTGCTATGCCAAATTTAGAGTCTTTACTACTGAATCTAACTTCCTTGCCAACCTCAGCATATACCCATTGTGTATCCTCCATGCAATTTTGAAGCCAGCTTGGCAGCCCCGTTGTCGCCACGTGGGCATTCCCTTTTCTGCCACGTCATCATCTTCATTGAGCACGAATCCCGGAACTTTTGTTATCGGATCGTCGGAGCAGAGGCGGCTCAATACTATTGGGGGCCTAAAGCCAAACTTCTATAAGAGGCCTTTAATTATTTTTTTATAATTTTTTTTATATATATATTATTTGTAAAGGCGGATCCAAAATTTGAGGCTTATGGGTTCCTACCGTAATTTTAGATTAATATGCAAAAATAACTGGGTTCACAGTTAGATATTTATAAATATTTAGTGAATTTCTTAATATAAATACAGGGTCTACACAAAAGTTACTGGGTTCCAGAGAACCCGTATTCTATGCTCTAAATCCGCCCCTGATTATTTGTTTGAAATATAAATTTCTAGATTTTTCGGATGCAAAATTATGAATATTTATTTTATAATCAATTTCTTCTAATAGTTATTTTTCAATTGGTAATATAGTTAATCCATTTAATCTCTTGCGCCATGGTTAATCTTAAGTAAGATTTTATCAATTTTAATTTAAAAACTTTCTTTCAAATTTCTAGTTTGTGATCAAAGACGATCCAAGACAACTGTTACCATTATTCTATGTGCAATATAAGCATTTGAAAAAAAAAATCAAGTCTTTTGATGTGAAAAAATATATATGCGTACGTATTGAAAATATCAAGAAAACGAACGTAGATGAAAACTAGTACTGGAAAGTTGGAATAGAAGAACCTGATTCAGTAATTTGATGTGAAAATAAATATTTGTTGCTTTCAATATACTTCTGGTAGGCTTTAGCTTAATCGACAAAAAATACGGAACGATATGATCTCTTGTAGGCACAAAGAAAAAATATAATAGTAATATCGTTTGGTGAGAACTAAGAAATATTAAAAAAGGAAATTGAATCTTATGCAAACCAAGAAAGAAAATGAAAAAGGGTTACATAATATTTAATGAGAAAAAGACTAAAGAAAAAAGAATAATCACTTGATTCCTTCCATAAAATTTACATTATACGTTAGGAGCCCTTTTTTATGAAACAAAAACTTTTTTTTTAATACCAAAATATGTAATAAGAGTAAAAATACTTAATTAAAAAAAAATTATTGGGTAAAAAATGGGGCCCCTAACAATTGGGGGCCTAAAGTTTGGGCTTTAGAGGCTTTACCCAAAAGCCGGCACTGCGTCGGAGTTGTCATTTGTACCACTGTTTCTAATTGACATCTAAAACTTTTGTTTCCTACTCTTGGTCCTCCAAATGACTCAACTGTTACTATTGGCGTCACTATACTTTTCAAGAATGTTGCCAATTTCTTCTCTAATGGTATCCTGTAAACTTTGATCACATTGGTTTTTTGTTGTGTACAAGCTCAAGAATCCACTTTGTACCATGGGTTGATCGTAATTTTCGGGTGCCATATCATTCGGTAAAGAAGTTAACGTAGCACGTAGATTTTCGAGCCATTCGCATGAGGTGGCAGTACATGTTGAGTTTCTTTTTAAGATGAAAAGTCTTAAAAAGTAGGTGAATGGGAAATGGAGGAAAAATAAAATTTAGAGTAAAATTTTAAGTTTTCCTCTCTTTTTAATGAGACATTGTCCCTCATTGGTAGAAGATAAAATTTTTGGTGGGTTTATATACAAATGCACTTCATGTAGCTCTTAAAGAGTTAGGAAAGAAGGCAAGTCTCGCGTCACCGTCGTCGTCGCTCGCTCGGCTTCGGTCAATGTTTCACTCCAGTTTTAAACGTTTATTAAACGTTTGTTTGTGTCATTTTTACAGAAAAAATGGCAAATGAAAGTGAAAACCAAGCTGTTCCGATGATGATTGCCAACGCATCGACAAGCCGAACACCGGCGTTGGCACCGGCAAAAAAACCCGGAAAATTTTTCGGGATTGATTTCAAACGTTGGCAACAGAAGATGTTCTTCTACTTAACTACGTTATGTCTACAAAAGTTCATCAAGGAAGATGTTTCTGATCTGCCCGATGAAACTACAGAAAATGAAAGTTTTCTCGTGATTGAGGCATGGAAGCATTCTGACTTTTTGTGCAAGAATTATATTCTTAGCGGACTGGATGATAATCTGTATAATGTATACAGTGACGTGAAGACGTCAAAAGAATTATGGAATGCGCTTGAAAAGAAATACAAAACTGAAGATGCCGGGATGAAGAAATTCGTCGCCGCAAAATTTTTGGACTACAAAATGGTAGATAGCAAGTCTGTTATTACCCAAGTCCAGGAATTGCAAGTAATTATTCATGATCTACTTGCTGAAGGTATATTTAAAATGAATACTGATGTTGAAAGTAAAAATTATAGTATTTTTACTAACGAATTTTCATTCAAGGTCTTATCATCAATGAAGCATTCCAAATAGCAGCAATAATTGAGAAGTTGCCTCCATTGTGGAAGGTTTTCAAAAATTATTTAAAACACAAATGAAAGGAGATGTACCTTGAAGTTCTCATTGTTCGGTTGAGAATCAAAGAGGACAATAAAGCTGCTGAAAAGAGAGGTCGTGAAAATTTAACAATAATGGGAGCAAATATTGTTGAAGATAACAAAAAGAGAAAGAAGGCTTCTGGTCCGAAATACAACCCAAGTAAGAAGCGGTTCAGTGGAAACTGCTACAATTGTGAAAAAAACCGGACACAAATCTATGGAGTGTCATGCTTGGAAGAAAGACAAGAAAAGAGGTCAAACAAACATGGTAGAAAAACATGATAATGTTGATGACTTGTGTGCCATGCTTTCTGAATGCAACTTGGTGGGAAATCCGAAGGAGTGGTGGATTAGTTCTGGAGCCACTCGCCATGTTTGTGCCGTGAGAGAAGCATTTTCTACATATGCTTCTGCTGGACCAGAAGAGACGCTTTCTATGGGAAATGCTGCTACAGCAAAAATTGAAGGATATGGGAAGATATTTCTCAAGATGACTTCTAGCAAGGTCATGACTTTAAACAATATCCTTCATGTTCACGAAATTAGGAAGAACTTAGTCTCTACTGGACTTCTTGTAAAGCACAGTTTCAAGTGCGTTTTTGTATCCGATAAGGTAATAATAAGTAAGAATGAAATGTTTATAGGAAAAGGTTACCTTACAGAGAGCCTTTTCAAGCTGAATGTAATAATTGTCGAAAACAATAATAAAACTTTAGCTTCTTCTTACTTACTTGAGTCAAATAATTTAAGGCATGAACGTTTGAGTCGTGTCAATTATAAAACCTTGCGCTAAGTTTGAATGCGAAAAATCAAAATGTCAAATATGTGTGGAATCTAAGTATGTTAAACATCCTTATAAGTCGGTTGAAAGGAATTCAAATCCTTTAGACTTAATTCACACAGATATTTGTGACATGAAGTCAATACCATCTCACGGTGGAAAGAAGTATTTCATAACTTTTATTGACGACGTTACTCGATGTTTCTATGTTTACTTACTTAATAGTAAATATGAAGCAATAGACGCATTCAAGCAATACAAAAATGAAGTTGAAACGTAACTTAACAAGAAAATCAAAATGATAAGAACTGATAGGGGTGGTGAATATGAATCTCCTTTTGAACAAATATATTTAGAATATGAAATTATTCATCAAACAATGGTCCCTTACACGCCCCAATCCAATGGGATTGCAGAAAGAAAGAATCGTTCATTAAAGAAGATGATAAGTTCTGGATTGCCACAGAAATTGTGGGGGGAAGCCGTTCTTACGGCTAGCCGAATACTAAATCGAGTACCCCATAGCTAAACACAACCCATTCCATATGAAAAATGGAAAGGAAGGAAGCCCAACTTAAATTATTTGAAAGTGTGGGGGTGTTTGGCAAAAGTGCAAGTTCCTAAACCCAAAAGGGTAAAAATAGGACCGAAAATCGTTGATTGTGTTTTTATAGGATATGCGACCAATAGTAAAGCATATCGATTTTTGGTTCATAAATCAGAAAATCCCCACATTCATAATAATACGGTTATAGAATCAGATAATGCCGAGTTCTTTGAAAATATATATCCGTATAAAAAGGAATGCGATCGATTGGTGAAGGATCTAAACGACCTCGGGATGAAACAAAAGAAAGTACATTTAATTAGGAGGATCCAAGACGTAGTAAACGTCAAAGAACGTCTACTTCATTTGGATCAGATTTTGTGACTTTCTTATTGGAGAATGAGCCTCAAACATTTAAAGAAGCTATGTCTTCTTCGGAATCATTATTCTGGAAAGAGGCAGTCAATAGTGAAATAGAATCCATATTGAACAACCATACATGGGAATTGGTTGATCTTCCTCCTGGAAATAAACCTTTGGGTAGTAAATGGATTTTTAAAAGAAAAATGAAAGATGATGGCACTATTGATAAATTTAAGGCAAGACTTGTTTTCAAAGGGTATAGACAACGAGAAGGTCTTGACTACTTTGATAAATATTCTCCAGTAACGAGAATTACGTCCATACGACCGCTAGTAGCTGTAGCTGCAGTTTATGGTCTTGAAATTCATCAAATGGACGTAAACACAACCTTCTTAAATGGAGATTTGGAGGAAGAAATCTACATGGAACAACCTGAAGGGTTTGTGGTTCCAGGTAAAGAAAAGAAGGTATGTAGACTTGTTTAGTCCATCTATGGACTAAAACAAGTACCCAAACAATGGCATGCGAAATTTGACCAAACAATATTGTCAAATTGTTTTAAGATAAATGAATGTGATAAATGTGTGTACATTAAAAATGTTCCAAATCACATAGACATTATTTGCCTATGTGTGGATGATATGCTAATAATGAGTAATGACATTGCCAACATAAATGCGACTAAGCGTTTGCTAACTAGCAAGTTTGATATGAAAGACTTGGGAGTTGCGGATTTAATTCTGGGGATTAATATCCAAAAGACTCCTCAAGGTCTGGCATTGTCACAATGTCATTATATTAAGACAATACTTGAAAAATTCAAGCACTTGAGCTTTAAAGTTGTAAAGACTCCAATTGACGTGAATCTTGCATTAGCAAAGAATAAAGGCCAAACCATATCAACAATTGGACTATGCTCATATGCTGGGATGCTTAATGTACATCATGAATTGTACACGACCAGATATAGCTTGTGTTATAAGTAAACTGAGTCGATACACGAACAATCCAGGTCAATCTCATTGGATGGCAATGAAACGAGTTTTGGGATATTTAGAACATACCCAAAACTTTGATTTGCACTACAGTAAATATCCTGCGGTGATTGAAGGATATTGTGATGCAAATTGGATCATGTTTCAACTGATTCGAAGTCCACAAGTAGATATGTATTCACTATTGGTGGAGGAGCGATATCTTGGAAGTCGTCCAAACAAACTTGTATTGCCCGCTCTACAATAGAGGCTGGGTTCATAGCCTTAGATAAAACCGGTGAAGAAGCTGACTGGCTCCGAAATTTCTTGAAAGACATTCCATTTTGGCCCAAACCGTTGGCACCAATATGCATACATTGTGATAGCCAAGCGACAATTGCAAGGGCTGGGAGCGTTATGTATAACGATAAATCTTGAAGACATAAAACCGTTAGGCAATTACTCTCTAGAGAATTATCACGATTGACTATGTAAAGTCAAGTGGTAATATGTCGGATCCACTTAAAAAAGGCCTAACTAGAGAGGTAGTTGAGAAATCATCAAGGGGAATGAGACTATAGCCGAGAACAAGTCATTATGGCGGTAACTCTACCTAGAAGACTGGAGATCCCAAGATCTAGGTTCAAAGAGATCAAATAAAGTCATTAATGGCTGTTCAACATTGTCAACAAAAATTTTGGTCCATTATCGTGATGAGATAATGTTCAGTACCAAGGATAAAGCATTAAGGCTTTTTAATGATTTCTAAATTTTATACGAGGTATATCAAATAGTGTATCTACAGGAATGACACGTTTAGGAATCACTTATGTAAGTGTGAAGTATTAGCTGCTTCAAGGAGAATTTTGCAAGGCCAATTCTCTACGCACTTATGAAACCAGGCGGTGTTCATGGTTGAAATGAACACAACAATGAGAACCAAAGACGGTTAAGGGTTGATTGTGTGAATTATGGTTGTCTACGTATACACTAAAGTTTGACGGTTCAAAGATATCAAATCTACCGATCGACCGAGTATATCCGACATAAGTTCACTACGGAAAGTTCAAATGGAAATCTACTTATCCAGATGCAATTAATCCTTGCTTGCAAATCACACAAGTTTTACATTGTTGAGTTTCTTTTTAAGATGAAAAGTCTTAAAAGTGGGTGAATGGGAAATGGATGGGAAATGAAATTTTGAGTAAAATTTTAAGTTTCCCTCTCTTTTTAATGAAACATTGTCCCTCATTGGTAGATGATAAGAATTTTGGTGAGTTTATATACAAATGCACTTCATGTAGCTCTTAAAGAGTTAGTAAGAAGACAAGTCTCACGTCGTCGTCGTAGTCGCTCGCTCGACTCGGCTTCGGCTTCGGCTATGGCTACGGCCACGACTTCGGTTTCAGCTTCAGATTTAGATTTGGATTTGGTCAAATGATCGATTGATTGATTAATTTTTTACACCAAATTTATTTGTTAATAGTGAATATTAATGTGATATAATCCGTATTTGTAACAGGTATTTTCCAATCCGTGTATTGCGTTGCAATAGCAGCCGCCTAGTGCATGCTCCACCATGGCCAGTGCTTGCTCCAACAAGATAGTGCATGCTCTACTATGGAGGGTGGCGGGTCTCACAACCGACTGCTATAAATATGAGCAGCAGCAGTTGGAGAAAAACACCAACAACAACACCAACAACATGAAAGAGCAAGCAATATGATTTCCTATTGTGTTTGATCTCAACGTTTGGCTATACATTGCATTCCTTCCTCTCAGAATTTCTATTCGACTTCTGAGTTCTCCCTCCCTTATTCTGCATTATTTTTTAACTACAAACAAAGCATCCGTGAGTGTGATTTGCTTCCGAACTTTATGTTCGCTAAAACACTGGGATGTGAAGTACCATTACACCAGTGTGTAATTCGTTCTATCCTGGGAGGAAATAATCCATAACCTTGGGTACTAGGAGGGGATTACATTTCTTAAGGAAGCACTGTGAATTCAGTGGGCTCGAATTAATTACTGTTTCATTTATATTTACGTTTATACGCTAACGTTTTATTTTTTAGAATTATTATTTACAAATACAGGATAATAACAGAGGAACCAACAGTACCTCGATAAGCAATCACCACGTCACGATGTCCAAGTCTGGTGATCTCTTCCTCGTCTTCGCAAACTGCCACGTAACCGATCCAGCTGGAACATGGGATGCTAAATTCGGGAATCTTTTAGTCCAACTTGGCATTTGAATTGCACACGTGGCATAAAGGTTCTTGATTACCTTATATCCGCTCTTGTTTAGTCCGTAGTCGGTCATCATTGAATTTGTAGGATAACGCCAAGTGGCATACGTAGGTGATGACACGTCAAAGTCGAAACAACGATAGGCTGATTCAACAAATTCCCCGTACCTTAAGATCTCCTTACGGATATCATCATCAAGTGGATCAAGCAAACCTTACCAATTCTTGATACCTTGGAATTCCATCCACTGGTGTCGGAGTTTAGCTGGCCTTTCCCCAACAAAGCAATTACCCGAACTAGTGTTCCACGAGCTCTTAATCCTGAAGCCACGAGCACCGGATTTTCTTAGTGTAGAGCAACTTGAAGTAGGAAGTGCAAATCCTAAATGCTTTTTAGTAAAAAGCAAGTTATAATTTGAGGAGTGTATTATGTTGCAATTTGTTTTGAAATTTCCAGCTTAGAGCCTCATCATGTTTGTAGGTAGTTTCTAAAGATTTTTGGAATGTGGATGATAAGGTTCTTGCACTTAAAGTTTTTTGGCTGCACTCAAATGACAGTATTTATAGTATAGTTAGAGATGGAACTTTATCATATTCAAGAGTATCGGAATAACTTAGTATACAAGTCTTATTGAGTTGAACTAAACTCGTGCTAAAGGAGTATAATAGTGGGTGGACTGGTAGGACAGTAGGGAGAATGTAATGTAGGAGAAGACTATATATGATAAGAGGAGAATTGGAGACGGACGGTGCATTGATTTTCATAAGAAGACTACATATGATTGAAAAACGTTGGTTGAGATTTGAGGTTGACTTAAAAAATACCTAAAAGAACCCTTAATTAAATCTTGTGGTTCTAAAACCCTAGGAGGTATAGCTATTTTGAACACATCCGATCCCCAATTCTTGTTACCCCCGATTATCGTGCTGATTGTCCAGGAAAAAAATAATAAGACTTAGTCTCATTGCCCACAGGGAAAGAAGCCATTGGCTATGTCATGATATTTATAAAACTACATAAAAGCATATCATTAAAAGCCTAATAAGAAGTTTATAGTAAAAGGGTTTCTAAGTAGGATAAAGTATTTCTCCCTCCGTTTCACTTTATTTATCGTAGTTTTACTTGGAATAAAGTTTAATAAAGAATGAAATATCTTAAAACTTGTGGTCTTAAAAATTTTGTAATATTTTCTCGGCTATAAAAAAAAACTTAAACTTGTCATTTTAAACACGTCATAGCATCTGTGTGAATATAAAAACTTCTCATTACAGAAATATGAAAGTGTATCTTTTTTAAATAAAAAGGATAAAGGACAGTGATGCACAAAGCATCCCGCATTTACAATAAAATTTAAAACTACAAAAATAGTCACACTTTTTATATTTTCCCTTAGGGTCTAACTATTCTTGATCTCTCAACACTTGATTTTTCAAGTTAAGCATTTTATTAGTTTTAAAAGAAATGACAAAAAAAATGAAGAAAAACAAAATCAATTGTTTTATGCCTGCCAACTCACGGCAGAAAGAAAGTGTGGTCTTACCAGCACAATTTTTGAACGCACATTGCACATACGCTCACAATTTTCCTTTCTTATCCACAAATATCCATAAATTTCTATTTTTTCCTTGCTCATCAATTTGTCCCAGCACGATTTTGATGCTATTCCTCATTCCCCCACAAAAATATTCCCCTACATAAGACCTAGATCTTCAGGTATAAATAGAGAGCAACACAATACAAATACAAAAGAAGAGGAGAAAGAGAGAAAAAATCAGCACAAAACAGTAGCTAAAATAGCCACCCAAAACAGTTTGAGCTTCGTTTCCACTGTGTAATACCAAATAGCTGATATCGAACTATAAATCAAAGAAGAAATAGAGAAATGAGGATAAGAAGGAAGGAAGAAGAGGAGAAGAAGAAGAAGTGAGACAGATATTGGGGATTTCAGAATTTTTATTAATACTCAATAATGTTTTCTTCTTATATAATTCTTTTATTTATATCTATCTAAAACAAGGAATTCAAATGACATGTAATAGAAAATCAATTAGCTGAAATTACACTAACTACTTCTTAACTAATTTTCCCGCCTCTCGTTTATTTGAATTTTGGCATCCTAACTTCTTAACTAACTCGTCCACATGGAAATCCTAGCTGGCATCTGAGTTGGCTTGGGCTGCATTATGTGTATCAATACCCCCACGATAAGCAACACCCTTGTCCCCAAGGGTAAAATGAGGAAATCTGGTGCATAGGTCTGAAGCCAGCTCCTAAGTGGCTTGAGCTGCATCTAAATCAGTTCATTTGATCAAGCATTGAGCAACAACCTTATTGTCTTTTTTGATGAGTCGCCGAGCCAGTACAACTTCTGGAGAAGGACATAAAGGGCTAGCTAGATCCAATATAGGAGTATGAACAATAGTGTAGGGAAGGGAGTAACATAATTTGAGCTGAGAGATATGGAAAGTAGGATGAAGTTGAACTTCAGGAGGAAAAAGGAGTTTGTAGGCAACTACTCATATTTTTTTAATAATAGGATAATGACCAAAGTACTTAGAAGTTAATTTGTGATAGGGATAGAGGGAGAGAGTGGAATGGCGATAGGGATAGAGTTTAACAAATACCCAATCACCAACCTGAAAAGTACGATCAGATCTGTGGCTATTGGCTTGAGACTGCATACGTTGTTGAGCCCTGGTCAAATAAAATTTGGCTAGTTGATGTTTAAACTCCCTGACCAAAAGAGTGTCCTCAACAGCCTCAAGGGAGGAATCACCAGGAAGGTAAGGAAGGTGTATAGGAGGAGGGTAATCATAAAGAAGCTCAAAAGGGGTAGTTTTTATAGCAGAATGAGGGCTGGAATTGTACCACCATTCAGCTAAGGATGAGAAGGAACACCAATCAGTAGAAGAGTCACTGTAGAAACATCTCAAGTAGGTCTCCAAACACCTATTGAGTACCTCACTCTGGCCATCAGTTTGAGGATGATAGGCAGTTGAAGTGTGGATGGCAACACCCTGAATTGTTAGAAATTCCTTCCAAAAGGAATTGATGAATATAGGATCTCTGTCACTAGTGATAGAGGTTGGGAAACCATGAAGTTTAAAGATTGAGTCCATGAACACAGAAGCAAGAGACTGGGCAGTATAAGGGTGGGCAAGAGCAACAAAGTGACCATACTTAGTGAGTCTGTCAACGACTACCCAAATGACAGTCTTACCTTTAGATTTAGGCAAACCCTCAATGAAATCCATGTTAATATCAGTCCAAGGAGTGGCAGGAATAGGAAGAGGTTGTAAGAGTCCAGGATAAGCAGAGGTGTCATGCTTGTTTCTTTGACAAATATCACAACTGTGAATGAAATCCAGAATATCCTTCCTTATTCCCTTCCAATAGAAATAAGCTAGCACCTTTCTAGTAGTAGCATCTATGCCTGAATGACCCCTAGTAGGGGTAGAATGCCATAAATTTAAGATTTACTTTCTTAAAGTTGCATCATTTCCCATAGCAATTTTTCCCTTCCTTCTTAACTGATCATTGATCCAAGTGAAATGCTTTTGAGGTTGTTTAATAAGAGAATCAATAAGAGACTTAAGCTCAGGATTATTGAACCAACTATCTGAAATGGCTTGCCATAAATTAGTCTGCATAGAAGAGACCAGTAGGGACATCAACTCAGCACCATCTACCCTAGAGAGGGAGTCTATAGCAGTGTTCTCTTTCCATTTCTTGTATTGAATCTTAAAATCAAATGGAAGCAATTTAGCTAGCCATCTAAGCAGTGAATCAGTGTGTAATTTCTGCTCTAAGAGGTACTTCAGAGCCTTCAGATTAGTACTCACAATACAATGCTGGCCAAGTAGATAGTGAGACCATTTAGTGACACCAAAGACAAGAGCAAGCAGTTCCCTTTCATAGACAGACATGGCCATATATCTGAGGGATAATCCTTTGCTAATAAAAGCTATAGGGTGATCCAGCTGCATCAGAACAGCACCAATGCCAGTACCACTAGCATCAGTTTTCACCACAAAATAAATAGAATAGTCTGGCAAGGAGAGTACAGTAGCAGAAATGAGTGCCATCTTTAGAGAATCAAAGGCTTGAGTAGCAGCTGAGGTCCACTTAAAGCCATCCTTTTTCAAAAGCTCAGTCAAGGGTCTACTAACAAGACCATAGCCCTTAATAAATTTTCTGTAATATCCTGCAAGCCCAAGGAACCCTCTAAGTTGTTTGATTGTAGAAGGAATAGGCCACTTTTGGATATCACTGATCTTTTTTGGACTAGTAGAAACACATTCACTAGAAATAAAATACCCTAGATACTCCACCTTGGAAACCCCAAAAACACACTTAGATGTTTAGCAAGAAGGCTGTTAGATACCATAACATCAAAGACCTGTTGCAAATGAGAAGCATGTTCTGATAGAGTTTTGCTATATATTAAGATGTCATCAAAGAATACCAGGACAAATTTCCTAAAAAATGATTGAAATAAGTGGTTCATAAGACATTGGAAGGTAGAAGCAGCATTAGTTAAGGCAAAAGGCATAACCAAGTACTCATAATGACCAAGATGAGTTTTGAAAGCCGTCTTAGGAATGTCATCTAGAACCATTCTAATCTGATGATAACCAGATCTAAGATCAATCTTACAGAATATAACTACCCCTGCTAATTCATATAATAGATCATCTATAATAGGAATTGGGAACTTATCCTTGACAATGCATTGATTTAATTCCCTGTAGTCCACACATAGCCTCCATGTACAATCCTTTTCCCTACTAGTACAACTGGAGAGGCAAAAGGACTGTTGCTATATTGAATCACTCCTAGCTGTAACATATCTTGAATAAGCTTTTCAATGATATATTTCCTCAAAGAGGAGTACCTGTAAGGTCTAATGTTGATAGGCTTAGTTCCAGTCTGTAAGGGAATGTTGTGATCAAATGTACCTCTCTGGAGAGGTAAGGTAGTAGGATCTGCAAACACCTGCTGATACTGTTGGAGGATGTTTTCAATAACAGTAGGAACATGAATTCCTTTGGAAAGCTACAATGCATTGAGCTGATTACCTGAAGACAGCTCAGGTTCAGCTACCAAAACCTGCAGCATAAAGAGTTGCACCTGGTCCCTCTTCTTTTTGTTGATGGCTCTAGTGCTAGATAACTTGAATTCTTCAGAAGCACTCTTCAACAAATGGTACTTTCCTTGGTAAGAAAAAGACATAGTTAGATCAGTATAGTCCATGGTGACAGGTCCCAATGTTTTCATCCATAAAGCTCCCTGAACTAGATCATATCTCCCAACTGGAAATACTATCAAATCTGAAGTATAAGAAGTGCCCCTGTAACATCCATTGGAAATCCCTCACTACTCCAGATATGGCCTCCATTGAATTGTTTCCAAGGCTAACATAACCAACCTTTGTGGGAACAATGCAACAACCTAACCTTTTAGTAGACTCACAATCCATAAAATTCTGAGTACTACCTCTATCTAACTGTATTTGCAATGGTCTCCTGTTATTGTATCCAGTCAAAACGAATAGTTTGTGCCACTTGAATATGACTCAAGGCACAAAAAGAGATCATATGAGGATCTCTCTCAGTCACAGACCATTCTTCAGTTGTGGTTTCACCTTCTATTTTTTGCACTATATCTTCTGAACAATCCTCCTCTCCATATTCCAAATCCAGCACAAATAATTATTTAGGAAGGTTGTACTTATGACCAAGAGTGTATTTGTCATCACAAAAGTAGCACAATACTTGTGCTCTCTTAGCTAGCATTTCAGCAGGTGAAATGGTCCTCCTAGTCCTGGAAACAGTTGGTGCTCGAGGAGCAGGTAAAGCTAGTTTTGGACTAGGCAGAACATTAGTAGAAGACATCTTAGATTGCGCATGTTCATAACTAGGTTTCCTTATAGTGAAAGAGGATTGGCCTCCAGAATTGGACCTCTGAGCTCAAGCATTAGCAGCTAATGTTGCTTCTGCCATTCTAGCTAATCTATATGCTTTAGATAAGGCTTGAGGTTCATGCATTTTTACTGGATTCACCAGCTCCTCCTTAAGATCTCTTAAGAAACAAGATATAGCTTGACTAACAGATAAATCAAATTGGGCTAACAATCTAGAAAAAGCAAATTAAAATTCTCTCACGGATCCAGTTTGCCTTAACTGTTTAAGTTCCAACATTGGATCTAAAAACTCCTCACTGAAAGTTTCAATCAAAGCAGCTAGGTATTCTTCCCAGTCAGGTAAATTAAGTGAATCAAGACACTTCATATAGGATTGATGCCACTCCAGGGCTTCATCATCTAAATTCATTGCTACTAAGCTCACTCTTTGATTAAGATGAGTCTTATCAACAAAATAATATTGCTTGATCATATATAACCGGGTTTTCAGATTTTCATCGTTGAAACGCGGAAACAACAAATTATTATTTCGATTAGAATTAGCACAGTAAGGATTGGGACCAAGGATGCCGTGTCCTGATTGAATCCCTTTATCTCTATTACTCTAAGTAGATGCATTATTCTTCGACTGTTGATTCAAGTACCAACCTTCAAACGAGATTTTGAGAGAACTTACCATCTGAAGCAACTCAGTATGTCTCCTGTCCATATCATTATGAAGCTCCTTTTGTTTCTCAGCCATTTCCTCTCTAAGATCTAGCTGTTGAGCAGCTAGATCTTCGTATTGCTCTTGAAAATCAGCTGGTTGTGCTCCAGTCACTACATCAACAGCTCTTCGATGCCCCATGGTCCTCGAGCTCTGATACCAATTGATACCAAATAGCTGATATCGAACTATAAATCAGATAAGAAACAGAGAAATGAGGATAAGAAGGGAGGAAGAAAAGGAGAAGAAGAAGAAGTGAGACAGAGATTGGGGATTCCAGAACTTTTCTTAATACTCAATAATGTTTTCTTCTCATACAATTCTTCTATTTATATCTATCTAAAACAAGGAATTCAAATGACATATAATAAAAAATCAACTAGCAGAAATTACAATAACTACTTCTTAACTAATTTTCCCGCCTCTCGTTTATTTGAATTTTAGCATCCTAACTTCTTAACTAACTCGTCCACATGGAAATCCTAACTGGCATCTGAATTGGCTTGGGCTGCATTATGTGTATCACTGTGTAAGACCACCTACGTTCAGTCGAGGTTTTTTTAGAGTCGGGTTCGAGGCTTCCAGTGCGGGAATTAATTTAGAAGTTTTTTTACTCATGTATTTGAAGAAGTTTCCATCTATACAAAGGTCGTACTTTTTCTCTTTATTATTATTATTATTATTTTACTGTTTAATTGATACTTTACTTTGATTGGTTTAACTAAAAGCTTTCAACTGTCGAATGAACGTTGGATATTTGTTTTGTTTGTTAAATCTCGGAGAAGAAGGAATATGATTCTCACCTTAATACATAAAGTTTGATATTTTATTTTCAAAGGGTAAAACAACTTATTTGATATTTTTCTATAGATATTTGTGTTTGTAGAAGTTATTTACTTTTGACAACTACTTCTCTCTATCTCTCATTAAATTCTAAATAAAATCAACACTGTACGTTAGTTATTTCTTTTTTGGACAAAATTTTCATACTCTTTAAATACCTTGAGATTTAAACTTTTCATAATCACCGTGAAATATGAGACGAAGAGAAAATCGGTTTGTTTCTATGGTATGTATTTTGGAAAATTTTAAAGTAAAAAATATTAGGTAAGTGATGTTCTAAACGTCAATACCATACAAGAGGGAGGTGATTTGTGTGGTACCTAATTTTTGCACTAGAAGAACATGGTTCTCTAGATGTACTTACTATTGTGAGCACGTGATTTTTGCTCTCACGACAATTACTCCCAAAATATAAAATAAAATAATTTTATGTTGCATTTGATTTTGTGGATTGTGTGTTACCTTTCTTTAGCATTTATATGAGTGTTTACTTGCTGAATTGATTAAAAAAATATAAAAATACGTGTTGCATGTATTTTGAGAATTAATTAACCATAAAGTGGTTGGAAAAGAAAATTACAAAAATATGCATTGTTGTCCCTTGTCATTGAGTAATTTAAAATGTGCAATTCGCATTGTTTGTTTGTGTGTTAATTAATAGGTGTATGATTTCATCTCTTTTAATTTGATAGAGTGTGTTAATTTAGTGGTGGTTAGTTAAGAAAGTTGGAGAAATGGTTAAAAATGCAAAGAAACCAGGCCCAAAACTAACGTCTGGCCCAGTCCACGGAGGCCTGGTCTCAGGGACGACAAAACGACGTCGTCCCCAGGCCCTCCATCAGGACTGTTGATCAAACCAAATCCAACGGTTCAGTTCAGCTCCCCCTTTAACCCAAACGGCATCGTTTTGTGCGTTTGATCTAAACCGTCTATCCTATCTCATCCAACGGTCTCTAGCTTTCCAAATAAACCGACCCGTTCACCTTGGAGACCGACCCAGTCTCATTTAGTTGAGACGACGTCATTCGTCCCCTGGAAAGAGATCCTGGCCATCAATCTTACGTGATCCAACGGCCAGGATCCCATCTTCTATTCCCTATATAACACTACCCTCACACCCCACGCCCACGAACTAGACCCCCCCATTCCGTCTCTCGTCTCATCGTCCCTAACATCAGAGACGGAACCCAGGCCTCAAACCCTAGCCGCCACCCTTCCCCTTCGCCGTAAACCCGGCGGCAACGATACCAACGACCACCACCTTAACACCCTAGGACCACTCAACCACCCTAAATCCAAATCCATGAACCGTTAACTTCGAATCAACCTGCATCGTCTCGAATGTGAATTTGAAGATTCGAGCAGAAAACCAACTTACCCCAACCAAGCCCAAATTCATACCAGTTGCTCCCCTGACCTTCCTCGTAACCAAACCAAGCTTGGTTTGGTT
>MU688796.1:4683-44645 GCA_026770625.1 Nicotiana glauca | reverse complement strand
CTTCTTATCTTCTTAAGGCATTTGTATCTTCTCTCTTTAGTATTATTTCACTTGTATTTTGGAGTGGAATAAAATATTGGTTGTGTCCGAGGAGTAGGCAAAATTTGCCGAACCTCGTTAATTCTGGTGTTCCTTTTATTGTTGCTTTATTGTCTTATTTATTATTTGGTGGCTGTCATAATTTTTGGTATAGTAGTTGTGACTTATTCACACTATATACATTTGGCCTCCGCAACATAATTAATAGTGATTTCTGATGGCATGAATTTGGGCTCCCATTGCCTAACAGATAAGTAATGATTAAGAATAAACCAAGGTCCATTGTTAAGTGCATGAATCTTATTTTCCTCCTTCTGAAACTTAAGAAAGTAGAAGTCACAGCCAAGATCAACAAGTGGCAGATTCTCTGTAGGTTTCCGCAAAACATATATTTTTTGACGTAGTAATTGATGGCCAGTTTTTTGTCCATATAGCTTGACAATAATTGCATGTTGCCATGGCTTATAGATTCGTGCCTTCTCGTCCAAGGATAGCAGAATGGAAATATTAGGGTCCGTTGGTGCATCCAATTCTGCGTTGAGAATCTGTGGAAAAAGAAGTTGATCATTTGCAGAAAAAGCTAGAGTTTGGACATTATGGGAAAGTAAGGTATGAAGATAAGAGTGGGGAGGTGATTTGGATGGTTGTATAACAAAGTCTATCAAGAATCATATTAGTGTTTTGTGGTATTGAAGAAGGCTCTGTTAAGGATTGTGGAGGTAAGGAAGACGATGGATTGGAAATATCTGGTGGCTTAGGTGGTATGAACAAGGGAGGTATTGAAGTTCTAGTAGAGAGCATTATCGATATTAATAATCACAACGGAAGTTTCTAAAATTCTTAGTTTATCAATATGCACCGACATGTGATAGCGAGTTAATCTTTATCAGGTTAATGATTAACGCGTATTCCAAAAATTACTTTTTAATTAAATGATCTGATTAATGTGCAAATATTTTCAAACAATTAGTTCATTAAACACCACTTGGTTTAATATGCATACTGACTGCTGAGGCCTAGTGTGTGAATTATATAAGCACGTAACTTTTGGCTCGCCACTTTAGTATTTTACACATATTTAGTTGAGTTTATTCTTCTTAGGATTTTAATTTATATTATTTTCATTTTTATTGTTTTAATATGCAAAAATACAAAAAAAAAAAAAAAAGTTTCATTTTATCTCATTATAAATTTTCATTTTGTTAAGGCCATTAGTATATTTATAGTAGTGGTATCATATTTTTACCACGATTATTATATTTTACTCTATTTTTATTTTAACTTTTAAACATAAAATTGAAAAGACAAAAATAGTTTCACTTTAATATTTAGTTTTTATCTTAGTAATTTTTTCTAATTAATTTAGAGTGATCTTATATTTTTATAAGTACTTTAATTATTTTTAGGAGAAGGTTTGGGATTTTAGTTAATGAATTTTTAGTTTGGAGAATTTTCGTATATATACCATATATGAAACTATATTACCATATATGTTCATAGTTTGCATATTACCCTTCATGCCAGAAGCGACTTAATGGTATTGGAGGCCTAAAGACAAGATGTAACAAGATGCCTTAAACTTGTTTATTAATTTTAGATATTTTTGTTGAAGTTTATTCTTTTTACTTTTTGAGATGCAGTTTCATCTTAACGGTGTAACCAACCCCTTTAATCTTAGTTGAAACATTACTAACCTTTGATAAAATTTTATTAAGTTTAATTTTTATTTTTTTATTTTCACATCTGCATAATTCACTATATAGCGTTGCCTCCAAAGTAACAATTATGTAGGAATTAGATTTAATTTCTTTCACTTTTATTTGAATTTTCTCACCAACTCCCATAAAACACGACATAACATATAAAGTTGTATTATTAACGATTGATGACAAGGTAGCAAAAGATGGTTTAAAAACTTTCTTATTACTATTTAATAATAAATACTAAAATTATATATAAAAAGAGTAACTAGCCTCTAATTTTGTGAGGTCTAAAGCGGTTGCTTTAGTGGCCTGGGGGTTAAGCCGCCTCTGCTTCATGCTAATAGTATTTCTACATAATATATACAATGTAGCTTTATGATTCCTTATTTTGCCACGCTAAAAAAGGGAAATTAAATATTTTCAGATCTTCCCCAACGCAAATCACGCACATTCCATAATTATCACCGGCTTCACTCTGATCTTCCACAATGCAGACAAGATTTTTCATACTCTATTTTTGCGATACACTCTGTTTCCAGAATTCTCTCTACATCTCTCTCTATTTCTCAATTGCAAATTTTAGTAATATAAAGCAAATGAAAAGAGAGCAGCAATTCCACCATTGACAGCCATTAAAAACTTGAAAGCTTTGAATTCAAATTTGGGTTTTCAAAAATCATTATTTGTTTAGATTGAGTGTTGTTGAAAATAATCGGGAATATGATTTGGAGTTTATATCTCAATTTTGAGGGGTTTTGGTGAAGATTAGACTTGCTTTTGGCTGAATTTTGGATTGAAACTCGAACAAGAAGACGAAGAAGACATGACATATATTATATTGCAGAAATTATTAAAAAATTATAGAAAAATTGTAGAGTGTTGTTTATTTTTTTTTATTCGTTTACCTATTGTATGAAAGTTAAACAACATTGTATAAAAATCAAATTTAAGTGGATGATTTAGTACTGTTTTGGACAAAAATATATGTCAAAAATGTGAAACATACATTTCAGGGGAAGCATGTCGAGTCCATATATGTACCCATTTTATAAATATTTTGTAGATAAACAGTAGATTATTTATATTCTGATTGTAGATGCTTTATTTTCTATTTTCACAGATAAAAAATGACTAAAACTTCTACAAATCTTCTTAAAAAATACAATTATGTCAAAAATCTCAATTATGCTACAATTGAATGGGAATTGGGATATAAAAATTCAATATACCCAGTTTGTAGATAAATTATAGATTATTTTTTATTCTGATTGTAGATGCTTTGTTTTCTGTTTTCACAAATCAAAAACGACTAAAACTTCTACAAATCTTCTGCAAAAAACGTAATTATGTCGAAAATCCCAATTATGCTATAATTAAATAAGAATTGGGATATTAAAATTTAATGTACCCAGTTTGTAGATATTTTGTCGATAAATTATAGATTATTTGTATTCTGATTGTAGATGCTTTGTTTTCTGTTTTCACAAAACAAAAACGACTAAAACTTCTACAAATCTTCTGCAAAAAATGCAATTATGTCAAAAATCCCGATTATGCTACAATTATGTGATTATCCTATATGCTCTTGTTACTCCTTACGAAACTGATATGCTAAATATGGAATCCAAAAAAACATGATGAAGGGATAGATCTTCCTAAGAAATTTTATAGATAATTTGTAGAAACATTAAAATTCTGTATTTTCATATTAATTTTTCAAATGATATGTAGTTTTTGTTGTAGATTATGTAGAAAACAAGCCATTGTGAGTCTTATTTGACTCATTCCTCACATTCAACCTATTCTACAAATTCACGACTCTTTAAATACAATACACCATACTTCTTGAATTTAAAGGTATATCAATATATATAACTTAAAAAAATATCTTCTCCTCTGCACAAGTTAGCTCCAAAACAAACGAAGTGGAGTAACAAGCTCTCATAAAAATTTTTAACACAAAAATACAAAGCTCAAAAATAAATAAACAACAGTCTACAATTTTTTTATAATTTATCTACAATTTCTGCAATATAATGTATGTCATGTCGTCGTCTTCTTCTTCTTCGAGTTTCAATCTTCAATTCAGCCAAAACCAAGTCTAATCTTCACCAAAACCCCTTAAAATTGAGATATAAACTCCAAACTATGTTCTCAATTATTTATAATAACACCCAATCCAAACAAACAATAGTTTTTGAAAACCTAAATTAGAATTCAAAGCTTTAAAGCTTTTTAATGGTTGTCAATGGTGGAATTGCTGCTCTCTTTTCCTTTCCTCCTATATTATTGAAATTTGGGATTGCGAGATAGAGAGAGACGTAGAGAGAATTCTCAATTCTTTGCAACAACATCCAATCCAAACAAACAATGTATTTTGAAAATCCAAATTCGAATTCAAAGCCTTGGCTATGGAGGAAATAATGAGATTTTGATACAGAGATCGTGGATGTGGGAGGGAAACATGGGTGAAGGTATGAGAATTGGAGAGAGAAACATGATTAGAAGGAATATACGGTACCACTAAATTAGGAGTATAATTAATACCCTTAAAACCCACTAATGGTATATAATTGGTAACTAGGTATACTAAATGTAATTATATCAAACCTTAAACATTGAGGGTAATATAGTTTCCTATATGACATAGGAATATAAAAATTCCTTTTAGTTTTCTACGAGTTGAATAACCCGAAATTGGGCCAATTAGGAGCTCATTTTCGGATTTTAGTGGCCCAGCAAGACAAAGGTTCATTCTTGAAATTTTTACCTTCTATAGCAAAGGTTAACACCTTATTTATTATAAATAAATATCATTTAAAAAAATTATATTCTATAGATACCTTTTAAGGTTTATAGCATAATATTTAATTCTGGTTATCTCCTAGCCCTAAGCCACTAAATACGCTAATCACTTACAATATTTTCTTTCTCTCTCTACTTTGATACATCTCATTCTCTTCCCCCATCCTATTAAAATTTCCGATTCTCTTCCTCTTCTCTGTCTAGTTCGCTTGCGATTTCACCTCCATCGATATCATCTATTGTAGAGGATGGAATTGACTGAGTAAGCAGGGAAGCAACCATAGCGAGGCAAGTGATACTGCTTGAACGGCTACGGATCAAAAAATTGTCTTGCGGCAACGTATTTCCATATCCGCAAAAATTATGTATGATTAGTATGTGGGTTCGTTGCTAATTTTGCCTTTGGCGTAAACGAAGCTTTCCAAATCTCTGGTCACATTCAACTAAAATGCCAACTGGAAAAGCAAAAATCCCATGTTCTCCAAGTCATAACAATAGCGAATACCGTCCTTGCCAATTGAAAAAATTGAGATACGGATGTTGTAGGATGATTTTCTGTTAACATATGTCAATGTATTTTCATGTATTTTATTGTATTTGTTGTCTTTTTTTTTATTGTAATTTAATCTATCTCGTTGTATTCCATGTATTTCATTGTATTCACTCTTTTTTTTCTCATTATATTTCAATATATCCCGCTGTATTCTATGTATTTCATTGTATTCACTGTCTCATTATATGCCATGAATGTATTCATAAGTTTTTTTAAATTAATATAATTTATGTATTCGGATGTATTATATAATTTTCTCTGAAGATTGCTATGTTTTTGGGATATTTTTCGGTTGAGAATCTTTTTTATAACTGAAAATACAAAATTTGTGTATTTTAATTGAGTTTGTTGAGTTATATTAAGAGTCTATTATGTTAATTGATTCACTTTCCCTTTTAAAAATAACTTAATCCCCTATTTCACGCCGTGATTGTCCAATTGTCATCCTATGTTTCACTCAATGAATACAGTCGAATACACTAGAATACAACAACTGATTAGCTGGACTTCCCTGATTCATACCTATTTTTGCTACTGTATTCGTGAATACAATATCTTAAATACATCAAATACATCTTATAATCACATAAAATATATTTATAATCCGTTATATAACAAATAGTATCTATAGATGACTAATTACTATTTACGAAAATTTTGGTTCATTCTTCCCAATCTCTTTTAGCCCAAATCCTTTTCTCACCCATGAAACCCCTCCATTAATTATAACCACTGATCTACTTTCATCCAATATTTCATGTCAACTCTTACACCCATATAAAAAATCAAATTTAAAAAATCTAATCTCCTAACTCTAAGGAGCAGCGGCAGACCACCCCAAGAAAAAAGAGAACCAGCCTCCACCCCAACCAAAGTCAGCCGCCCCACCCCCCTCTTCACCCTAGGACAATCTGCCCCTCCCCCCTAATTTCGCATCTCTCTCATAGAAAACAAAAAAAAGACAACCAGCCATACACAAAAAAAAAAAAAAAGGGAATGAGCACAATCTGCAGATAGCATAAACGAAATGAAAATGAAAGAAAACGAAAGAGGAGGAACAAAAATCGAGGCACCTCTATAAAGAACCACAATCTATACGAATTGATGGTCTATGCTCGGCCTTCAGCAATTCCAAAACTGAGAAACGAAATGAAATGGAAGGAAACAAGAGGTCCGAGTTCCGGAGAGTTTTGGTTTAATTCAAGTTTTCCGGCGAGTTCCGAGTTCGTTGAAGGTCGTAATCTTGAGGTTTCCGGGCAAATTCGCGGTTCCGGGTTGTCGTTGTCTAAGGTTTCTAGTGTTAAGCATTTTCAGATTCAAAATTTCTTTGTTTTGAGGTCCGTTCCATTTCTTGGTGCTATATAATTTGTTTGAAATCATTTTTATGCTCTATACTTTTCGCTCAACATAGATAAATCGTGATTTAGTTATTTCATGCGTTAATGTTTAAAACATTAGTAGCTGACTCTTATCTATTCATTTATGATTAATTTGCTTGTTTAGTTTGAAACAGTGTTGATAAATATTGAGATTTTGTTAAGTTGCATGTTTGTTTGGGTTCTGATTTTAAACTTTAGAGTAGTTGGTCTAGTAGACAATTGATCCATGGCTTTGCTTCGTTAATTGGATAAGAATGATAAATTTTTCAAATGTTTGAGCTATTAAATTATTTTCTGCCTAGATCTAACATTGTTTGGAATCAATAATCTTGTCCGATTCTTGAATACTCGTATGTGCCAAATAAATATTTTGCGTCAGGCCCAGTTCAATAAGATAAAACTATCTCACATTTTCATAACTAATTTATTACACTTTTTCACAATTACTCCATTATCATGCCTCACAATAATTTCAAATTAGTTTAGAACATAACTCATCAATGTTCGTAGAATGCTTTAGGCGCGCTTTTAATTGATCTATCACGATTATGTATACATTTGCGTGTCATAGTAATAATTCCCAAAATTAAAACCGAGGTGTGCATTCGCATAACTTTGGGAGAAACAATCTTAATAATTAATAAAGCGTGATTAATTGTGTACATATATGCGTGACATGATATTAGCGCCCCAAATAAAGCTGATTTACACATATGTAAACCGTTTCAAAGATTAAATCCATAAAATGCCATAATTAAAAACGGTAAAATGTAAATGTACATAGGAACAATTATCGGTTCTAAAATAACTTTGAGGGTACAAAGGTCATAGGCATCATCCTAATTTGCTTGTTCTAGCCTTTCTCTTTTCTTTACTCTTTAACATCATCCCAACATAAAGTCGAAATGCAATGGAAGACGACAACGGAATTGAGTTAGTTGATATTGGCGCCTGTTGATACCCAATTTTTTCTAAAACTATTTTTAAATTGCATATATACCTTCAAAATCATGCATCAATAGCAATTGGTATTTTTTCATAATTTTTCTATATTTTATTAATTTAGTTAGTTGATATTGGTGTCTGTTGGTACCCAATTTTTCTGAAAAATATTTTTAAATTGCATATATACCTTCAAAATCATGCATCAATAGCAATTGATATTTTTTCATAAATTTTCTATATCTTATTAATTTACCAGCATTTTATTTTCAACAAATAATTACAGAATTGCATCACAAGCGATTTCAAAAGCATTTCTTGATTTAATTTATTATTTATAGTCCTTTTTAAACCAAATTATTTCATATCAGGCAAAATGGCATCGCTTGGCTAAAATTGCAATAACTTTGCAATTATAGCCCAAGCATATGATTTTATACTATTTTTGATCAGAAATTAATCATTTGTATTTTAAAATATTAAATAATTATTTTTTAATTATTTTCTGTGCATGAAATTCATTTTATATAATTATCAGCTATTTTGTAAATTATTTTAATTAATCTGAATTGGATATTTAACAAATAGTCTAATTTCATTTCAATTCTAGCCTAAATTAAACCAGACCCAAACCTAATTAAATCAGTCCAATACCCCTAAGGACCAATCCACTATCCTACCCGACCCAATCCTTGTTTAATCTGGGCCGTTGATCAATTTTGATTAATGGACCAGATCTGTCCTTACCTTAATTAACCTAAGAGACTACCCCCCCCAGACCCTCATTTTCCCTCTCACTCTCCGCCGTTATGTCTCTCATTCTCTCAAGCTCTCTCTGCTAAAACCTAATCTTTTACTCGTCGGTTGTTGGCTCACCTGTATCAATGGTGGTTCCACCACTACCCCTCGCCTCCATGGATCTCCCCCCATGCCGGATTATTGCTACCCTAAGGCTCTTAAAGGACCAATGGTCGTTCGACTCACACCTAGGGTATGTGCTCATCGTTCTCGGGCCACCCTTGGCCTGTCTGAGTAATATTTTTCTATTTACCGGCAAGATCCATGGCCTCTAAGCCGGATTCTCTCAATCTCTAGGGTATCTCTCTCTAAAACCCTAACTCATCTCTTGACTTTTTAGATCTGCCATAGATCTAAGTGTATTTTGAGTTATTTTCGGTGTTATCTTAAGAATCTCTCCAATTTTTCAAAATCGCCTTTTCATCTTCAAACTAAGGTTTCTTAAACCCCTTTCAAAATGACTTTTCCTTCTGATTTTCGTATTATTCTATAATTTTTACTACATTTAAACGTTTATTCATGTTTTCTCTCTTTTTATCTGATTTATTATGTTAAAACCCTAAGTCCCTTAGTCCTAATCATGGGTTCTAAGTCTGTCTCTAATGATTTAATTCGTATGTGTGCTTGTTTCTCATGAATGTTCTGAGTTTCTGTAATTTTACCCTATTATGTTCATTAGGTTTTTTGGATTTTGCTTCTTCCGCTTATATTATGATTATTCTGTCAATTCCTCTAATTATTGATATTTTCTCTAGTTGAAGCCTTGATTCTATGTGATATGTACTCATATGCTCATTAGGGTTCCTGATTTTTGCCTCTTCTTGCCTATTATGTGTTTATTCCATGTATGCATAGAGACTTGTGGTAATCTCCCCTTAATCAGTACTACCCCTGTTTGAATCCCTAATTTCCTGTAATTGGCACCTTTCACTGATTTTTATGATGATTTCCTTACTGATTTTCAGCCTCAAAGATATTTTCTTGCCTTATTTTTGGTCGACTATACTGTCAATCGATTCTTAAGTACTTTCTTTGATTAGATTTTCTGAACCTAGCCTAATTACTTGTTCTATACTTACTATGCCTGAAAATATTTCCTTTTGTGCTATGTTCCAATCTTATGTGATCTCTTTCCTTATGTTATCACTGCTTGTTATTGTTTGAATTTTAAACTCCTTAATTAAAGGAAGTACCTATACTGATTTGATACTGATTGATACCTAGTTCCATAATTATTGCTGAACTTTGATTCTTGCCTTAGTTTCTACCTGTTTTCGAACTATAAGTACCCTGCTTTTCATTAACACAACACACGAACACATTTGTTCAAAAACTCTCTCTCATACAAACACCACTCTTATGCTCTCTTTTCTCCGGTTACTTGCTATTGTTCTAAGTCAGTCGGCTGCAAGCCAAGGCTGATTACTCTACTCTCTTGCTCTTCACTTTATGTTTACTATCTTCTTTACTGGTATGTTCTAATATCAATTCAAGTTTCAAATATAATATGTTTGTTTTACTGCTTCAGTTCATCCTGTTTCTAGTATATTTTCACTTATGGTTTTGTTGTTCAACTTGCAACTAATATGTTTACTTCATCACTTTATTAGCATGCTTCTGAATGTGTCCCCTCCCTTAGACTCATCATGTTTATGAAATTTTATCCCCCTCCTAGTATAACCCAATGTGACCCTTCCTTACTTATGTTTCTCTGATTTCTGGCATGAAACTCTCTGTGCAAAGTAGTTGACTATCCTTAAGTCACATGATTCTGTGTTAATTCTAAAGTTCCCTAACCCCTTAGTATATTTCTGATTCTATACTTAAGTGCTCCTGCAACTATGTGTTTACCTATGCGACCTATGTGTCCCCAAATCCCACTACCCCTGTTTGTGGTTGCTGAACCTGCCTTGGCCCTATGTTTCTTGGTTTTGTATGAATTTGTTTTGGGTGTTGTGTTTGCACTGTTGCTTTTTTACTCTACACTCTTTCAAAAATGTCCTATTGAATAACTCCCCCCCTGTTGTTTTACAAAAACTATTTCAAACAAGTCTCTTTTCAAACTATTTTCCTGCTTAAATCTTTTCAAAACTATGTCGAGCATTCTCACTCTACTCTTAGACTACTAAGTTCTGCCCCTTTTGTGTGAGCCTTGCCTTGAGACCCTTGAGCTCCCTCTGAACTTTGACACACATAACCTGGCCATTTCACACTGCACTTACTCTATCTTGGCTATAAAATCTGGGTGTGAGCAATGCACGGGATCCCTTGAGGTCTTTAGGGAACTCTGACACACCCGGATATGAGAAAGGCTATGAAACAATCTTGGCATTTGAGGTTCTGGAAATCTGGGCCCATTTTCAGGCTCTCTATAGTGTAACTTCTTATTTTCTTTTTCTACTTATGTAATTCATTTCAATATTGGTCTGTAATAATTTGTTGTAAACGAATATTGGGGTTGGCTAATGAAAATGGAAGGGTAGTTATATATGTTATCAACATCGATGGGTAGAAACCATGCCTTAGATTTACATTTCCTATATTCGCATTAGAATCTATGTCTAAGACCAACACATTCAAAGCATGTCATGCATTAGATATCATGTTCTTAGGTTTACTGTTTCAACATCTCATTTGACATTACTTTATCACTTAGAAATCCTACTTTAGGCTAAATAACAACATTAACATCAAATTGTTGCTCCTACACATCCTGAAATCATGCTGTAACTTTCTGGGCATTTGGAAATCATGCTTTAGGAATTCTACATATCCTGAAATCATTTTGCATTTTTATATGTGCATGTTAGATACCCTATTTTAGGATCTCGTTCACACTCCTCAGTCACACCTACTTAAACTACTGATGCATGAAAATGACATAAAATAATCTCACATTTGATTATCATGTTTAAGTGAAACTAGTTATAATCCCTGTATATCTTTGTAACATTTAGAACAACATGTTTTAGGTAAAAATAACTTCTAGACTGTTTTAATAATTCTGGTAATTGTTATGTGTTATCCTACGCCTAGGCAAGCCTTAGGTAATCAACCTCTATAAAACTGAAAATTGTTCTTTGTGTTTACTGCTTAGTGGTTAACAAGCTTAAAATTAGTAGGCAAGCCTGATTAGGACTTCCTCTATGAGTTATGTAATAAATCTGACTCTGCTACCATGCTTAAGATCTGAATTTAGACCTTAATTGTGTATGAGTCAAGCTATTTGTGTGTACTATGTGTGGAGGTATATCTGAGCCTTTTATTTATCTTCCATGCTCCCCTTTAATTGAAGTCCTATCTGTTCATTATATGTCACCTTAGTATTTTACCTTTAAACTTGAGGGCCTGCCTAGAATCCCCCCTTTTATAGGATAGGAGTCCTAAATTCCTCCGGGACTGATAGGAAGGGACGATTAACAACATACAATAGGGGTCGAGACCAACTTTCGCTTTAATTACCTTTATGGGACGGGAAAGGGTAGAAATGGATATGATGACCGGTGCGTTAATACTACGTGTAGCCCCTCTTTGAGAAGTGTCATACCGGGTATTGCATTGTTGTGCTCCATATTATAAACAAACCTAGGATACCCTTTACATTCACAAATATGCTTAGATTGTAATTCTTTTCAAAATCTAGCTTTTCATTAATTGTTTTTCAAACATCCGTGTACTTAAACTTAAATCCCCTATTATTTGATCCATACTTGTCTATTTGCTAAATTTTAGAAATCCACAAAAGTTGTTTGGCTGGGAACTAGACTGTTGGATCTTGAGAGGTGCCTAACACCTTCCCCTTAGGATAATTTCAAGTCATTATCCTATCTCTGGTTATTAAATGTAGTTATCAATGAACCCCCTAGGTGCCTAATGCACCTTAAATTGTTATGTGGTGACTCTTCAAAATGCAAACCCTTTTCCCAAAGGAACGAGCTGTCTCAACCAAAAATTTATAAACCCGATTTCGCGAGAAAAAGGGGGCGCGATAGTGCCCAAAAGTAATTGGTTGAACAAGAAACTGGGTTGGTTGAAGAGGTAAAGATGTTAAGACAACACATAGCGGACATGTATCAAGCTTGGATGACTTGGAAGGCACCACCCCCGCCACCACCTATCTTCCTAGATGTTACCCTCACCCAGGCTCCAGCCATAGTGTCAGATGATCTACCATATTCTCCTAATTTTCCTGCTTATCATAGCTTTTTCAACCTCCCTAATAGCTCCATTGTTTGTCCTCTAACTACATTTCCCAAAAATATCCCTCCTGTCATATCCACTATCCCACTATCACAACTTCTTAACAACCTTTGTTTCATAGATCCAACAGTGAACACCAGTTCAAACCTCTTAATACCTAATACTATCCCTCCGAGTGGGCCTACTAGGTCCCAGGCTCATATAATCGTATCCCTTGAAATGAGCTTCATTTTGAAAACGAAAGGTTCACAAGGAAAGACGAGGGATATGAGATATCCAGAAATCTGAAAGGTATAGAACGATCCTTAAAGAACATGAAAGGGATGGAAGATTAGATTAACATGTCTTACAATGACTTGTGTATGTTTCTTGATATTCATCTGCCCGCGGGGTCTAAAATGCCAAAGTTTAATTTATATGACGGGCGTGGAGATCCACTAGCCCATCTGAGGGGTTATTGGCGTATTTCAGTGAGAGCTTGAGTGGGACAGCCTTGGAATGATATGCTCGTCAAGATTTCAGTAAGTGGTATGCATGGGATGATATGGCTCAAGATTTTTTTTGATAATTTCAATATAATTTAGACATTATCCTAGACCACTCCTCCCTATCTAAGACGGAAAAGAAACCCGAAGAAAGTTTTAGGGAAATTGGGTTCAGTTGATGATAAAATAGTCTTCGCATTGCACGGTGATGTGCAATGCCTTGTTGTGACCCAACCCTTCAGGTGGCAGCTCATCCTCATGAAAAGAAATTTTATGACTTTCCAATACCTGTCCTACCATGTTAGCCATTTCTCCGCCAGAGATGTTACTTGGCACGTACGCTTCACTCAGCACCCTTAGTAGAGCATTCTTGTGCGCCTTAGAATTCTGTAGCAAAGCAAGGATAGAAATTAGTGCTGGTGTTTTGTTCAACTGGTCGATGACCGAGTATTCTTTGGCCTGTATCTTTCTCCGAAGATCGTCTAGACCTGTCTCAATGATGGGTGGACGGTTGGAGGCCTGCCTGCTTGACTTGGCTAGGTGTTCAGGGGTATAGACTTTACCAGTTCTTGTCATACCCTGTGCTGCAATAGTCTCTTCGAACCTGACCTTGCCCTTCCTCCTCGCCTCGACTGTATAGTCCCATGGTATAGCCTTTGTGTGGAATGGTGTTATGGTTGACATTGCCACTAGGATTGGTGTGGCTGTCCTTACCCCGAATGGAGCATGGGCCTTGGGTGGCAAAACCGCAACTTCAAATGGTGTGGGTGCATTTGCTGGAGACATGAATTCGACCTCAATTGGTGCCGGTGTCTTTGCAGGTGATGTTGTTTCAAAATTCAGTGGCATGGACATATTTACCTCGGCGCCATCGGAGGGCTGAATCTGGACCACGATTGGATTAAGAGTAACTATTGGCTTCTTTGGGTCATCACCTTCTGTGATCAAACCGATCGATCCCTAGGGATCCCAATCATCATTAATTTTAATCATGTGAATGCCTTCACCCTTGTGGTCTGGCAGAGGATTATTGCAGACATTTGGAGCAAGTTCTTTTGCCATAATAATTTTGTTGTCAATCAAAGCCTGGATCTTATCTTTCAGAGAACGACATTCGTCGATGGTGTGCCCTTTCATACCGAAATGGTATGCACAGGTTTTGTTTGGATTAATCCACTGAGAAGGGTTTTCAGGAGTTGCAGCTGGGATAGGGGTTGTCACACCTCCTTTTTTATACACCACCCTGAAAGGTAGTATATAAGGGAGTTTTTCACTTTAAGTGACATTATTCAAAATGGGATTACTTATTTACTTTTGTTCAGAGTCGCCACTTGGGAAGGTTTGTTTTCTGGTGTCCTAAGTAACCAGTTTATTTTAAATCCCACATCGAGGAAAATTCGACTTTCCTTGTGAAGTCTGCGAACCAGAAATTTTGAATAAGGAATTCTGTTAACCCGAAGGAAGGTGTTAGGCACCCCGGATTCCGTGGTTCTAGTACGGTCGCTTAAACTATCATAATTGGACTATTATCTGATTTTAATACATGTTCAAAACTATGTGCATTTTTAACTTTAACCGCTTTATTTAATTATTTTTAAGAAGATTCAACGTCACATAAAATACATTTTGAACCATGTCACATAAATGCACCCACGGTTCGCAACACATTCTATATAACATTGTTGAGATTTGGAGTTGGGTCACATAAATGAGCACCCGATTTTAGAAAGGTAAATTATTAAAATAACGCGCCTAAAGCAACTACGTATTGTTAACTTTGCGAAGGCAATGGAAAATTCAACTAAATAGCACACCTCGATTTTTAAAAGATTAAAATTAATTACAAGAGGGCTATGCGTTTTGGGGTTTTGTTTGTCACAGAACGCCTCAAATTATTCTAAGGAAAGGATTATATATTCTAAAAGCAAGCTAAAGGTGTTCCTATTTTAATCTAATTTTAAAACTAATTAACACAATCACGTCACGGGAACCGTACCCGTAGCTACGACAATTTATTTAATTAACGCGCCTAAACACAAAATCAAACCCCAAAGTTTAATTAAGAAACAAAATACTTCGGCATCCTTTTATACTGAAATATTTGAACAATGGAAAAAGTAGAGTTATAAGTTATCAATTCTATATGTGAGGATTTTTCGTTTTGTATTATCAAAAGAGAAAACCAGTACCAAGAAAGCTTGTAGCTACTAAAATCTTGGTCTTGGGAGTTGGATCAATTTTGGTACACACAAAGTAGTACCGTTTTGAGACTGTGTTACATGACAATTCTTCATAAAATATAGAACTCTACTTGTTTTGACATTGTCAGATATGAATAAAAGGTTAAAGTTGTCATGATGATGGCAATTATATATTCAACATATATCATCTCACATCAACACAATTAAACGGGTAAATCCATGGAGCATCGCTAAAGCTAGCCAAAGTACAAGATTTATTTAAAAGTAGAAGCAAATGGACCTTTATATTGATGAATAAATCCGGAAATTGCAACTCAATCGGGCTAAACAAAGCAATAATCTTTAGACCGAGACACCGAAATTACAAACCGAAACCTCGAATCAAACACCGAAAAAGTCAAAACCCAAATGCGGCCTCGATCAAATTCCATAAGCCGAGACCAAAACAGAAAATCGACCAAACTTCTGTCCAAAATTCCTTGCCATTTCCTCTGTTCTCGTGTGTATAAGCCGTTTTAAACAAAACTAAAAAAAAGAATTTGAAGCCTTAGAAAATCGGAAGTGACAGTCAGTGATTTCGATGTCTTTAGCATGACAATTATCCAATTCCTTTTTGATAGCCTTCTTCAGGTAAAAGATTTTGGTGCGCCGTTTTTCTTTTGGTTTTTAGTCTTAGGAATTGAAAACTTAGGGTAGGATTTCTATAATTGAGTATTTTATATGGAGGTGGGAAGGATGATGTCCATTGAATTAGAAGAAAATAGATGACTAGGATTAAATCTTGCATTTAAATGGATTAATGGGTTTGGAAGAATGAGCTAAGGGTAATTAGGTTGGACCATGTCTTTTAGGGTTTGAACATAGGCTAAAAAGATTAAAAAAATAAATATAATGTATCTACAAAAATGTAAAAATCACTCTAAATTAAAATAAAATAATATAAAACTAAATACTATAAGTGAAATAATTTTTTTTTTAATATTTTCAAATGTTATAGTATTATAGATATAAATATACTAATTGACTTTAACCTAAAGATAAAACATATCTTTTTGTGTTATTTTTTTATTTTTTCTAATAAAAATAAAGTAAAAGAGTCAAAACTATTTAAAATAGCAATATTAGGCCTAAATTAAATATTTACGTGCTAAAATATAAAAAATCTTATGGAGGGTCAAACATCACATGTCTACAGCTTCCCCTCTTTGACCGAAAACACGAAGAGTTTTCAGACAAAGAATGACTAGACACGTTTTTTGACCCGACCCTTATTTAAGGAGACAAAAAACTAAGGGGAAGGAGAATGTGACCGAGCCCTGGTAGATGAGTGACACGACCCAAAACCGCACTAGTCGTGATATCGCCTTTCCTGAAGACAAGGCCAGCCAACAGAACAACAATGCCTCTTTCAAAATTATTAAACATAAATGATTAGATAAATACAATTTAATGACATTAACAATCGATATATACGATCCAACATAGCCCGACCGTGGTGTCACAAGTCACGAGCATCTAAGGAAGTCTGAAACGACTACAAGGTCAATAATATACAGAATAAAGTTTAGAATCAAAAGACGAAGTCCGGTGCCGCGAATGCCGGCGGTCACCTTGCTCAGATACGATAGCAAATCCTCAACCAGCTCAAACCCGCTACCGGGTAACTAATACCTGTATCTGCACGCGAGGTGCATGGAGTAAAGTGAGTACTCCAACTCAGTGAGTAATAAAGGTAAATAATAACTGAGCAGTAAGAAATCACGAAAGACACTCTATCATTGCTATATAAAACAGTGCAACCCTTTGAGAAAACAAGCGTGAAATCCTTTAGAAAATCTATCTGGGCTCAGTTAAAAAACCTCTTTTGGAAATATCTTTTTCAACAGTTAAGCAAATGAATGCGAAACAGATAGTGCAAGTCAGCACATAAGTCAGCTCCTCGGGCATATCACTCTATTAACAAATAACACCAGGGTATCATGTAAACAGTGCAAGAAATAGAATGGATGCCAATGAAATGAGAGTGTTGAATTTCATGACACGTAATATAAACAGGAACCAATGCATGAGTGAAATGCAATGCATATGACCGCTGCGGCGTGCAGCCCGAGCCATCCATATTTAACGTCGACGACGCTCACTGGGGGTGTGTACAGACTCCGGAGGGGCTCCTACAACCCAAGCGCAAATAGTCAAGCCATCTCGTGGCACCAACCAGGCCCTCGACCTCAATATCAGTATAGTACTGCTGCGGCGCGCAGCCCGAGCCATCCATATATCGAGAACTCACTATAATGCTGCTGCGACGCATAACCCCATCCATGCTCAGTCCAAAAATGCACATAAGCCACTTGGGCAATATTAACATAATGGTTCTCAGCTCAAAACGTCAATAAAATATTGTTTGAGTTTTCAAATCTTAGAAAATGGCTGAGTTTGCAAAACATTATTAAAACCTTGGACCGAGATCAAATAATATGCATAAGAAATGCGAAAACAGTGATATCAATCCCTGAAGGATTTAAACAATTGGCACGAAGCCCAAATATGGCAACCAGCCCAAATCATGATAATATCAAGTAAGTTTCAGTTAATTATGCAATAAAATCAACAATCGGGACGAACCAAGTCACAATCCCCCAATGGTGCTCTACCCCACGCTCGCTATCCGGCGTGCGAGTCACCTCAATACAGCACTATGATGTACAATTCCGGTGTTTCAAACCCTCAGGCTATTATTTACAATCATTACTTACCTCGAACCGGTAAAATTCCTAGATCGCGATGCCTTTCCCCCTCAAATCGGCCTCCACGCACGTCGAATCTAACCAAAATCAAAGCGAATACATCACAATATGCCATGGGAACAATACCCAATCGAAAACAATCGAAATATAGAAAAAAATCTCGAAACTAGCAAAACCTGAGCCCCGAGATCACTTTTCGAAAAATTACAAAATTCACATTACCGGATTCCTCGTCTCGCCACGAGTCCATACATATATAATTTACCAAAATTGGAGTCCATTTGGCCCTTGAAATTTCATTTTTAAATTACAATTTTTCAAGCCCTAGCTTTACTCCCTTTTGATGAATTTCAACCAATTTCTATGTTAAATCTATCATAATCTCGTGTATTTAGGCCAAGAAACTTGCCTCCAATCAATCCTCCTTAAATCCCTGTTCAATTTGTACCAAAAAGCTCTCAAGGTGCTCAACAATGGAGGAAAAATGAATAGACTCGCGGATGAAATATTCAAATAAAGCCCTTCTACCCAGGAAATTTACTCTACGCGAATGCGAGCATCCTCCCGCGTTCGCGATGACCAAAATAATAACTCTGCCACAAATCTTCGCGAATGCGGCATCATCCACGCGAACGTGAAGGCCTAGGTCCTTTACCTACGCGACCGCGTGCCCCCTTTACGCGAACGTGATGTTTCACCAGCTTCCCCTATGCTATCGCGAGGCCACTGTCGTGAGCGCGTAGGCCAAAATTCCTGGCCCCCAAGTTTCCTCTACGCGTTCGCGACTCTGCCCCCGCGAACGCGATGAACAAATCTCTGCAACACCAACAATTGAAAAATCTGCTACCTTTAGAGTCCAAAAATGGTCCGATTGACCATCCGAAACCACCCCGAGGCCCCCGGGACGTCAACCAAAAGCACCAACCCATCCTAAAACATCATTCAAACTTGTTCCAATCATCAAAACACATCTAACAACACTAAAATCATTAATCATCGGATTCAAGCCTAAGTTCTTTAAAAACTTCCGAAACACGCATTCGATCAAAAACCCAACCAAACGGCATCCGTATGAACTGAAATTTTGCACTCACATCACAAATCACATATTGAAGCTACAGCAACTCTCGAAATTCCATTTCGACCCTCGGATCAAAATCTCACCTATCAACCGGAATCTGCCAAAATACTAACTTCGCCAATTCAAGCCTAATTCTACACCAGACTTCCAAAATCAATTCCGATCGCACTCCTAAGTCACAAATCATCCCCCGAAGCTAACTGAATCACCGGAAATCACATTCGAGCCCTATAACTCATAAGTCAACATCCGGTTGACTTTTCCAACTTAAGCCTTCTTAAAAGAGACTAAGTGTCTCATTTCCTACCAAAACCAATCTAAATCAACTCTAACACCCAAATGCTGATGTTGAAACATGAAGAAGCGTAAAATGGGGGAAACAGAGTGGTAACTCATGAGACGACCAACAGCCTTCTGAAACCAACGCTCATCCTCCCCAACTTAAACCAACGCTCGTCCTTGTGCGTACCCAGAGTTGTCCTAGAAGCCAACCAATAGCCGAATACCCAGAGTTGTCCTAGAAGCCAACCAATAGCCGAATAACCTTACCACGCATATATCAGGGGTGATCCCACGTCACCCTATCTCATATAGGTCCGATAACACAACATAGCTGAAATTACCCAATCCAGTCTAGCCCATAAATCATAGAACTACCTTTTCACTTCTGAAACCATCAATACGATCAAAACCTCACACCTATACTTTGAATAGTCCCGAACCAGCTGTAATAACCCATACCTGCAACCTCAGGTGAAATCATATGATATACCACATAATCCAAGCACTCGAAACAATAACCTCTATTCACAGTAGTTACCCACAACAACCCAAATACCTATAGTAAATCTCTTATTTAGCTAAAGTCTCATTCCAACACTTTCATATAGTGCCAAGGATAAATGCAACACGCAGCAAACCGTAACCATTTCTCAGATCGACCATTCATGAAGCCACTTCCCTTTTTACTAATACCATAATAGATTTCCGAGCCGAACCTCGATATTATCCTTCCAACAAGCTGAAATCAAATCTGTTCGTATTCATTAATGACCCCAACGATCACCTCGAATCCAACACACCACTCTGGTGATATGACACCTCAACACAGGCCTAAGCCACAACTTGCATAATACACGCACCAATGAGGAACGATCTGAACATAATCAAATCATGACAAGGGTCTCAAACGAAAGAGCTGTACTTCAAGCTCATCACTACCATCACAACACAAGGCTGAGACCCCGTCTCACATCATAGAAATAGAATAGCTGAATCTACCTCGAAGGGTCATACCCCCGCGTGGCCTTGCCACGACGCGCGATCCTATCCAAACACTGTTACACATAAAACACCTCAAGTTGCTATTCTCACAACCGACAGCCACGCACAATTTGATATCTGAAACCATAGCAATTTATTACACCCACGGTAAAACAAATAACATATGACACGCAACCCGATAGGCCATAACCAATACTCCATTTACCGAGCAACACTCAATTACTCTTTCCGCTCGACTTTCACTATGAATCCCCAATAGAACCGCGCCACATGTGCCCATAGTCAACAAATCATAATGTCTCACCACATAGAATAGCAACTCAAGCTGAAAACGCAGCCACATCGGTCTGCCAATGAACTCATTACTAAGGAGGCCTGAAGCTGCTCCTTCCACTACTATAACTCCTGCCGGAGCCGTATAATATGGTGCCCTGCACCAAATAAATACCGAAATCCACAGTCTCTCCCACCGATATGCATGGTCACAAGAAACGCATCCGAAAAAGTCCCTCAATACCGGAACTGAATCAATGGTAGAAACCTCTGCACTGACACTCGCCACGAAGGCCCAATTAAGAAAAGCAATCCTTCCCAGCCGTCCGCTGGTCTTTGGAATACAAACCATCCTGCTAGAACATAATCCGATGCACCTCGCTACGCAAACTGTGGCATTTACCTACATAGCCCATAGCACAACAGTCTAGAATAACCCAACACTGAGACAACCAGTCTACACCCCAATATCATACCCAAAATATAATATACCAAGCAAAGAAGATCCACTCGGGCCTCCAAATCCGAATAGCTACTAAAGATACCAATACACACGATCCACAACCACTACATAGTCTATACCTGAGAACTCCTAGTCTCCAACTCCATATAGCACACGAATCACTGTACCTGATCCCAAATTCCGCAATATGAATACATATTACACCTCGAGTGCCCAATCATTCCACGAAAGATATTCTAAAATTCCCCTGTGCCATCAAACAAACTCAGATATCAGCAGTCGATCTAACAAGAAAGTGCCGCAATACTACCGAAGTATCATTAGCCTAATCACATTACCCTCCTTCTGAGACATATACTTCCGTCAAATCACCTCCAATTAGCAGTAATATTTCCTTGATTACCTGAGGCTACCCGTTGCCTAAGAATTTTATGAACTCCTCTTCAGGACTGAACTGTAACTTATCTAGCCAAGACCTTCTGTCAATCCCATCTAGAAGAAAAATAATTACATATTCCATGCTTCGCATTACCACAGAAAGACATATTCATCTCCAACCATGGTAAACCCAACAAGGACTCTCTCCCAATTCCATTTGCACAAGCTAAACTGCCAGGACTGAATCCCTCTATCCAAACCAAGCTAAGCAAGCTATCAGGACCCAAAGCCTTGCTGCACAATACCTGTAAAGGCTCATTACCTTGAACACATACAAGGAATTAATCCTATCTTTACCATACCGATTCGGTCTACTATCAAGCTATTCCATCTATTTAATTTCCCTTCTGATCCATCATCAACTTGGTATTTCTTCCTCATTGTAGCATCACAAAGCCTCAACCCAGGCTTACTACATGAGACTCGAACGTAAGACTACACTGTCCAAGACCTATAGGCCACTGAATACTCCCTCAAATGTTCCCAGAAATACCATATTCCATAATATTTTACTTTGAAGAACTTCCTGCGAATTTGAATTCGTTACCATTGCTTTCCAGATAATGATACATAGAATCCCATAATTAACATAAAATACCACAAGTCTTGACCTTTCCGATGAAAACACAGTCTCTGACAAAATACACAACCTTGAGACACCTGATCGTTTCATGTAGAATCTTGAACACAATAAAACCATTCTCGAGAGTCATTTACTTTATATTCGAACATGCAATTTACCTGACTTAACGAACAGAACCACTCGTGCCTTATTAGCACTCTAACACTGCAGGATATGATCTCATTCAAATACAAACAACATCTTACTTCTCTATACACTGAGCATTCTTTATCAATAACAGCTCAAGATATCCTAGTATTTCCTCACATCTATGAAGCACCATATAACCTTTGTCAAAATTTTGCTTCACTCGTGCCATCATCGGCTCAATTTCTGTAACCAGGACTGATCTGCCAGCATACCTCAAAATGGAACCACATAGCACAAAACCGTGCAATCAGCTAATCAACAGCAACCTCCCCAACTTGGCTCGAAGCCATATATCAGGACACACTCAATTACCCATAATACTTTTACTCTAATGATGCCACAATATCATAGTGAGAATAAACTCAAATCATCTACTAGTTGTGAAAACACAGATCATCTAGTACTGTAATCCTCTGCAAATCTCGCCTCCATCTCTACATCAGTTGAGTCCACTCTCTTAAGCAACCCGAATTGTCGAATTTCAACACGTACCCTTTCAATTACACACAAGGTCTTCTAACATACACATAAGGATCATACCACTTAAGAACACTCCGCAGGAGATAATCCACCTGCTTCGCCTCAATTTAGTACTTAAGTATACCTTCCACCATCATATGCATTACACAGTCATTAGTCTTCTTGAGTCTGAACTCATACCGCCACATGTAATGCAGTTCACTCCCTAACTAGGAGACACAAAAATATTCTTCACGCACCCATAACTCGGGCTACACATCAAATCACAATAGAAATCAAACACTTAATGATTCATCTATTATCTAGCAGACTTCTTTATCACTACCAAGTCATATAGATACATCTCGCAATACTAACATACTTATCACATGAATACCAAACCGCCATTCCGGCTAATAGGGACAATACCGAACATATAAATTCAAAACACTTGCTCACACAATCAGCACCTCGGTGCTCAAGCCATAGGCAAAAAAATCCGGCCTCAAGTCCTCCAGACTTACCCAACATACTCACGAAGATCACATCTCGCCCCTTGATCGGGGAATCACAAGACATCAAGGCACATCTGATACGAAGCGCTCACCTGCGCACACAATCGCGTGGGAGAAATTTCAAGAGTTTTCTTTTCAAGCTGAAACAAGGGCGCATGATAAGAATTCAAGAATGTGAAGTTTTCCTAAAGGTTCTGCAGCCTCTCGAGGATAAATACAGACATCTCTGTACCGATCCGTGAGAATCTACTAAACCTGCTCATGACTCGTGAGACCTAGTAACCTAGGCTCTGATACCAACTTGTTACGACCCAAACCCACACTAGTCGTGATGTCGCCTCTCGTATAGACAAGGCCAGCCAACAGAACAACAATGCCTCTTTCAAAATTATTAAACATAAATGATTAGATAAATACAACTTAATGACAATAACAATCGATATATACGACCTAACACAACCCGACCAGGGTGTCACAAGTCATGAGAATCTAAGGAAGTCTGAACACGACTACAGGGCCAACAATATACAGAATAAAGTTTAGAATCAAAAGACAAAGTCCGGTGCCGCGAACACCGGCAGTCACCTTGCTCAGCTACGTTAGCAAATCCTCAACTAGCTCAAACCCGCTACCGGGTAACCAATACCTGCATCTGCACGCGAGGTTGAGGGAGTAAAGTGAGTACTCCAACTCAATGAGTAATAAAAGTAAATAATAACTGAGCAGCAAGAAATCACGAAAGGCACTCCATCATGCTATATAGAACAGTGCAACCCTTTGAGAAAATAGTAAAATCGTGAAATCCTTTAGAAAATCTATCTGGGCTCAGTTAAAAAACCTCTTTTGAAAATATATTTTTCAGCAGTTAAGCAAATGAATGCGAAATAGATAGTGCAAGTCAGCACATAAGTCAGCTCCTCGGGAACATCTCTCCATTAACAAATAATACCAGGGTATTAGGTAAACAGTGCAAGAAGTAGCATGGATGCCAATAAAATGAGAGTGCTGAATGTCATGACACGTAATACAAATAGGAACCAATGCAATGCATATGACCGCTGCGGCGTGCAGCCCGAGCCATCCATATTTAATGTCGACGACGCTCACTGGGGGTGTGTACAGACTCCAGAGGGGCTCCTACAGCCCAATCGCAAATAGTCAAGCCATCTTGTGGCACCAATCAGGCCCTCAGCCTTAATATCAGTATAATACTGCTGCGACGCGCAGCCCAAGCCATCCATATATCCAGAAATCACAATAACACTGCTGCGGTGCGCATCCCGATCCATGCTCAGTCCAGAAATGCACATAAGCCACTTGGGCAATATTAAAATAATGGTTCTCAACTCAAAACGTCAATAAAATATTGTTTGAGTTTTCATATCTTAGAAAATGGCTGAGTTTGCAAAACAATATTAAAACCTTGGACCGAGATCAAATAATATGCATAAGAAATGCGAAAACAGTGATATCAATCCCTGAAGGATTTAAACAATTTGTACGAAAGCCCAAATATGGCAATCAACCCAAATTCATGATAATATCAATTAAGTTTTAGTCAATTACGCAGTAAAATCAACAATCGGGACGGACCAAGTCACAATTCCCCAATGGTGCTCTACCCCACGCTCGCTATCCGGCGTGCAAGTCACCTCAACACAGCACTATGGTGTGCAATTTTGGTGTTTCAAACCCTCAGACTATCATTTTGCAATCATTACTTACCTCGAACCGGTAAAATACCTAGCTCGCGACGCCTTTTCCCCTTAAATTGGCCTTCACACGCGTCGAATCTAACCAAAATCAGAGCGAATACATCGCAATATGCCAAGGAAACAATACCCAATCGAAAATAATCAAAATATAGCTAAAATCTCGAAACTAGCAAAACCCGAGCCCCGGGCACACTTTTCGAAAAATTACAAAATTCACGTCACCGGATTCCTCGTCTCGCCACGAGTCCATACATACTAAATTTACCAAAATCGGAGTCCATTTGACCCTTCAAATTTCATTTTTAAATTACAATTTTTCAAGCCCTAGCTTTACCCCCTTTTGATGAATTTTAACCAATTTCCATGTTAAATCTATCATAATCTCGTGTATTTAGGCCAAGGAACTTACCTCCAATCAATCCTCTTTGAATCCCTCTTCAATTTGTACCAAAAAGCTCTCAAGGTGCTCAACAATGGAGGAAAAATGAATAGACTCGCGCATGAAATATTCAAATAAAGCCCTTCTGCCCAGGTAGTTTACTCTACGCGAACTCGAGGGTCCTCCCGCGTTCGCGATGACCAAAATAATAACACTAACCAAAATTCCCTTCGCGAACTCGGCATCATCCATGCAAATGCGAAGGCCTGGGTCCTTTACCTACGCGATCGCGTGCCCCCTTTACGCGAACGTGATGTTTCACCAGCTTCCCCTACGTGATCGCGAGGCCCACTGTCGCGAATGCGTAGGCCAAAATTCCTGGCCCTCAAGTTTCCTCTACGCGTTCGTGACTCTCCCCCTGCGAACGCGATGAACAAATCTCTGCAACACCAACAACTGAAAAATCTGCTACCTTTAGAGTCCAAAAATGGTCCGATTGACCATCCGAAACCACCCGAGGCCCCCGGGACCTCAACCAAAAGCACCAACCCATCCTAAAACATCATTCAAACTTGTTCCAATCATCAAAACACATCTAACAACACTAAAATCATCAATTCTCATCGGATTCAAGCCTAAGTTCTTTAAAAACTTCCGAAACACGCATTCGATAAAATACCCAACCAAACGGCGTCTGTATGACCTGAAATTTTGCAACACATCAAAAATCACATATTGAAGCTACAACAACTCTCTAAATTCCATTCCGAGCCTCGGATCAAAATCTCACCTATCAACCGGAATGCGCCAAAATACTAACTTCGCCAATTCAAGCCTAATTCTACACCGGACCTCCAAAATCAATTCTGATCGCACTCCTAAGTCACAAATCATCCCCCGAATCTGACCGAATCACTGGAAATCACATCCAACCCTATAACTCATAAGTCAACGTCCGGTTAACTTTTCCAACTTAAGTTTTCTTAAAAGAGACTAAGTGTCTCATTTCCTACCAAAACCAATCTAAATCAACTCTAACACCCCAAATGCTGATGATGTAACATGAAGAAGCATAAAATGGGGGAAATGGAGCGGTAACTCATGAGACGACGGATCAGGTCGTCACACTGAGCTGCCTACATATTCTTGGCTATAAAGGAATCAAGCCACGTGTAGTTTAGAAGTGAATGAGGTAATGGAGTACTGAAGTGGCGAGCCGGTCGAGGTGCTGTTCTGATGAGGTTCTGGTCCGCGATCCCATTATTACGTCAAAATGAAAAATGAAAAAGACTAATTAGGCCTATCAGCTACGAGTTACAAGATTCCTATCTATGAGTCTTCTGAATCTTGATCTTGAGTCTTGGTTGGTTCTTTATGTGGACCCTGATCTGAATCTTGATGCTCGTTATCCGCATGTGTTGGTTCAATCTTTTTCAGCTTTTCAAAACAAGACGGGACATGCAGAGCTTGTAACCTCAGCCCTGTCTTGAGCAGCTCACATCTTTCATTAACTTCTACATTTGGATTCACTTCTTGTCTTTCTTTTTATTTTTGTTTTTTTAATTCTGGATTGTGACTAACTTCTGTCAATCATCTCAGACTGCTGACTCTCATTCTTGACGCGAGCTTCTTTTGTTGCTGACCTGAATTGCATTCTTAATTGAATTCCCTTTTTTTCCAGGTGGGCGCCTGATTACTGAATTTGAACCATCTTCTCTTGTTACTTGACACTATTTTCCCTTGCACCTTGAACCATTTTCCCTTGAAACTTGAACTGTCTTCCTTCAAAACTGCTTTGCTTTGAAACTTGAGTTGTCTTCCTTCGAAACTGCTTTCCCTTGAAACTTGAGTTGTCTTCCTTCGAATTTGCTTTCGCTTGAAACTTGACTTGTCTTCCCTTGTTCTCCAGGTGGGCACCTAATTACAACAAAACAGACAAGCCAAAAGAAATTTTCCTGCCCCAGTTTGATATTGGGAACATCTGTGAGTGTTAACAAAACTATAAATCACCTACGCTGCTGATGAAGGATGCAATGATGAGAGTAAAATTAATGACTCGACTAGGATGTGTATCTCCTAAACGTGGTTGAGCTTGCGAAAAACTATAAACTAAGCTTGACTAAAGTAAAAACTGACCCTATTCTCCAGGCGGGGCCCTTGATTTCAAGAAAACTAAACATTGATAACTTAAGAAAACTAATAAAAATGACCCTCTTTTTTTTTTTCAAATTCTAATTACCCTTATTTTTAAATTATTATCCTAGGAAAAAATTCATCAGACTAGGTTTTCTATCTTAGGAGAAAGATTTATCAGACGAAGATTTTGATCCTAGTAGAGAGTTCATCAGAGTAGGTCTCTTTTCTACTTCTTTTTGGTATCTTAGGAGAAAAGTTCATCAGACAAAGATTTATATCCTAGGAGAAAGTTTATCAGACTAGGTCTTGTATCTTAGGAGAAAGATTCATCAGACTAAGATTTTGTTCCTAAGAGAAAGTTCATCAGACTAGTTTTTTTTTGATATCTTAGGAGAAAGAAAGTTCATCAGACTAGTTTTTTTTGATATCTTAGGAGAAAGATTCATCAGACTAAGATTTTGATCCTAGGAGAAAGTTCATTAGACTAAGTCTCTTTTTTTGGTATTTTAGGAGAACGATTCATCAGACTAAGATTTTGATCCTAGGAGAAAGTTCATCAGACTAGTCTTCTATCTTAGGAGAAAGATTCATCATACTAAGATTTTGATCCTAGGAGAAAGTTCATCAGATTAGGTCTTTTTTTTTTCTTTGGTATTTTAGGATAAAGATTTATCAGACTAATATTTCTATCCTAGGAGAAAGTTCATCAGACTAGGTTTTCTATATTAGGAGAAAAATTCATCAGACTAAGATTTTGATCCTAGGAGAAAATTCATCAGACTAGGTCCCTTTTTTTTGTTATCTTAGGAGAAAAATTCATCAGACTAAGATTTTGATCCTAGAAGAAAGTTCATCAGACTAGGTTTTCTACCTTAGGAGAAAAAATCATCAGACTAAGATTTTGATCCTAGGAGAAATTTATCAGACTAGGTTTTCTATTTTAGGAGAAAAATTCATCAGACTAAGATTTCTATTGGGAGGAAAATCCATCAGACTAGGACTTTTAGGAGGAAAAGTGTGAAGATCAATGGCAAGATTTTATGCACAATAGCAAGATAAATAAAGGCAAAGATTTGAGAAACTTCCCTTTGTCGGCTCTTCTCTTCTTTTCTTTTTCTTCCCTCTCTTTGTCGTTGTTTTTTTTTCTTTTTCCCTTGTTTTTTTTTCTTGAACCACTTTCCTTGCACTGCTTTGTTTCTGTTTCAAACAAAGAAAACTTTGTCAGTTTGAAAAGTGGTGGTCAGTTTGTGGCCTTGAGTCTTGAGCAGCTTGGCTTTTGCTCGATCAACCTGAGTTGGTCTCAAAAGACTTTTGTTCTGCACCAACTCTGATTGTTTTAAACCCAGTACCCTTTGTATTTTCAGCTCAAACAACCTTATCCCGACTGGATNTAACAAGAGTTTTTTTGGGGGGGGGGGGGAAGAACTTTTGCATGAATCCTCAAGGCATGTTAAAAGTAACAACTGAGTGCGCTAGTAAAATTTAATTTGTGCAACTGAAAAGCTGGTAGCAGATTTTGAAATCTTTTCTTGCTTGTATGACAAGGACTGACTCAGAGTGAAGGACACAATGATGCACAAAAACAAGTATTAACTAGAAATGCCCACTGTTGGAAGGACAGAAGGAAGAGTTTTTTTATCCTTAATGGTCATGACATGAATTTTGGACTCAATGGCCTGATCTGTCAAACTAATCCAATTTTCCCTTTTACCATCATTATGACCTTTGAATTCGGGCTTGTCCGTGCCGATTCTTCACATCAGCTTCATGACTCACTTTCGGCAAGTGGTGTCCCGAGGAATTTTCACCTACGAGTCTCTCTCATTTATTCATCTCTGCTTACCGTCATTTTACAATGCCTATGAGGGTTTTTATCAGTAAGACTCTCTCATTTTTTCTGTTTCTTTTTCACTTTCTTTTGTGAGCAACTTGATAGTGTTCTATGTCGTGTGGCAACTGTTGATCATTGCATCCGTTTCTTGAAATTCTTGAAGGCTCATCGGGAGGTCTTGTTGGGAAAGTTTTTGGATAGGGTTGGAAAGAAGGGTCGGCATGAAGGCTCAGAGTATACTCAAAATGATGGGATTGTAGACTTACAACTCTTGGAATTGAATTTTTCAAAAACGAAATAAAATCTCTGCCCCAGTTTTAGCTATTGGGGATTTTTTAGGGATTTTTTTTTGAATTCTTATTTGGTTGGACCGAATCGTGAGGCTGCCTACGTATTATTTTTTAAAGAATCAGTCTAACGTTGTTCAAACATTTGACCTAACTAATTTTTTTTCATTTTCTTTGTGTTTTTGTTTTTTTTTTATTTTTTTTTCCCAAACAAATTGCCCCAGCTTCTATTTTCTGGGAGCATGGACCTCTGACAGTTTTCTTCTTCTTCTTCTTCTTTTTTTTACTTGAAAATTGCCCCAATTTGTACTCTTGGGACATGAATTTTCTTTTTCTTCTTATTTTTATTTTTTTTTGACTCTGACTCTAAACTTGATTCCAAAAAAGGGTGGTCAAAGAAAATAACACAGGCTCAAAAGGGTGACAAAGGGTATAACGTATTTAGGTAGCAGAAAAAGGACCCCCCAGCCTCGAGAATGCCAATTATAGTATCTTTTCGCGATCACAGCATTGACGAACATGTCTGTCTTCTTGGTGTCTCGTGGTCACAAGACACTTTCCATCCCCTAATGTCAAACTTTCCAATAGACTTCAATTGATTAAACATCCTCAAGCCCGATTTTCACAATGAATTGAAGGTGAATTTTACTCGACCTTAATTCCAAAGTATTTCAACTCTTTATTAATCCTTAAAAGTATTTTTTTTTCAGTTATCCAATTCTAGATTGAATCAATTTCTAAGATCTGGCCAAAATTTCCGCATGCATGTCATGTTATTAGAACTAGCACGAAAAGAACTAAGAACAGAATGACACAAAAGGACAAAATGAATTTTATTGAATAAGGATGGAAGGGTTAGACGACTAACAAGAAACCTAAGATCCGAGTTACAAACCTAAACTAACCTGGATAATGAAAATAGCAACAAAACAGACAGACATGACTCATACAAATAAAATAGAAAGATAAAAGGGTTTGACTTAATAAAGCAAATAAAATCTGGATCACAACCCTGAAATAACCTAGATAACAGAAAAAACATCAAAACAAGCCACCAAGATTCCTTCCTAAGTGAGGAGGGAATGACTTTTCAATTAATAAGCCTGCCATTTAGCCATAAATTTGCTCATCAGAATCACCATGGCCTTCTCCAATTTCAGTCGGCAAGTTCCCGAGAGGATTCTCATACTCCATGTCACCAGGCATCATCCCTACAAAGAGTGCATCATCATGTGCAGGTAAAGGACTCTGCGTGATATTCTTGGTGCCACTGTCTTGGATCACAATCAACTTTTTCTGGATCATCCTTTATATTTCTCTTTTCAAATCCCGATAGCTTTCAATATTGTGCCCCTGTGCATTGGAATGGTATTCACACCTTTTAGAAGGATCAAAGCTTCTCGCACGTGGGTCCACATGATTTGGAGGAATAGGTACAATCATGTCATAATGCTTTAATTTCTCAAACAAGCTTGCATAGGACTCTCATATGGTGTAAAATTATCTTTCAACTTTTGTTCCCTTGTATACCTCTGGCCTGGATGTGGGTAATAGGGCAATTGAAAATTTTGTGGAGGATGGAGGAGATTTTGTGGAGGATGGAGGAGATTTTGTTGTGCGGGAGCTCGCCTTATGGGGTGTCTTGGTGGTTGGGCAACATACTGAGGTGGATCAATAGAGTATTGTGTGTTATGAAGTGGATAGTAATGCTCAGGGGAGTCATGGAAACCTGATGAGGCTGCACATACCTTAGAGGTGCTCTCCTGGGACCTCTTCTCGACCTTGTTATCATCATGATTTCTAAATCCTTCTCATTTGTGTCACTGAAATTATCAGATTCAACCTGGACAGCCTGAGTTGCGACTTTAAGAACTGCTATAATTTTGCCTGTCTTAAGACCGTTCTCTACTATTTCTCCCATTTTGATTGCTTCTGAGAAGGATTTTCCAACTGCGAACATCATGTTTTGAAAGTAATCTGGCTCTTGCGCTTGAAGAAAGACAATGATTAGCTCATGGTCATCTATGGGTGGCTTAACTCTAGCTGCTTGCTCTCTCCATTTAATGGTATATTCTCTGAAACTTTCACTTGGTTTCTTCTTCAAGTTTGAAAGGGAATTGCTGCCTGGGGCAATGTCAATATATTGTATTCGAACTGTTTGACAAAGGCCTGTGCCATGTGTTGATACCCAATTTTTTGCTAAATATTTTTTGTACCCAAAATACTTCCAAAATAGCATATTTGTGCATATATAAGCACAACCAAGCGTTTTGGCATTTTAAATAATTTTTAAAACCAATTTATTGCTTATTTGAATACAACAAAATCCAATAATTATTCCCAAAAATTATCATTCTTGGTGAATAATTTATTTTATTCTAGCATTTACACCAAAATATAATTAAGGTAATTTTTTGCATATTTTTACAAGTTCATTTGGTATTTATAAAGCTAAATTGCATATAATTGCAATTATAGCCTATCTTGTAATTTATAGCGTTTTATGTTTATAAAATTAATCCCAACATTTTTAAGTTAATATTTATATAATATTCATTTACCCAGTACTCTTAATTTGCTTTTAAAATCTGTATTACTATTTTATAAAAATTTAAAAGGGAAAATTGGCTATTTACTATTTGGCCTCAATTGCATTTCAATTATAGCCAATTTGGCAACCCCAATAACCCAAATTCAGGCCCAAAATTACCCATCCCAATTTCAAATTAACCTGACCACTAACCCATCCGCCCGACACCCATTCAATCTAGGTCGTTGATCTAAATGATCAACGGCCACATTTCACCCTTTCCTTTTTAATTCTACCACCCCAACCCTAATCATTTCCTAACACACGCCGCCCTTGAATCCCTCTTCTCTCTCGATGCTCTCTAATCTCTCTGCAAACCCTAGACGCCGCCTCTCAATCCCGCCCTAATCCATGGCCTCCCATGGCTCCTGAGTGTTCGCTTCCATGGTTTCACGGTCAAACTCTCGAAGGAAGTTGGTCCAATCGTTGCCTGACTTCCACTCATGACCTTTCTCCGGGTCATCCCTGACTTTTCTCCGGCCAGCCATAACCGTTCTAGTCAGATCCTTGGCGCTCCTGGTTAGATCGTTAATTTCCAAGGCCTTTCTCACCTTTCTGGGTTCTTTGAAACCCTAATCTTTGGGATTTTTTGATTTTTCTTTCAGATCTGCTTTAGATCTATACTTGCCATGAAAGTTTAAGTGTGTTCTCGAAAGTTTTTCAACTTTTCTTGCAAAAACGACTCTTCATTAGGGTCTTTCCTTTAAGTTTTTCAAAAGATCTCGGATTTTTTTAACGTGTTTATGTTTTGGCTATGATTTGCTCATGATTTTTCCTCTATCTGTTTCATGCATTGTTAAAACCCCTAATCCCTTTTTAGTTTATCCGGGTTCTGAAAGTTGTTTGTTTAGATGCGCATTTGTTCTTTGTTGCTGGTTCTTTCTTCTTCGTTTAATTTGTTTAATTTTGAGTTCTTACCTGGTTACTATTAAAGCCCTAATTTTCTTTATAAGTTTTCTCACTTGTTACTGTGAGACCTTTACTTGTTTCTGGCTCTCTTTACTTGCTTCACTGTTGTTCTATGTGATTACCCGACCTGCTTGACTACTGCGCTTCAAATATTTTCTTACTACTGAGCCCTAGCTTACCCTTACTGCTATTGTATGTTTGTGTTGATTTTTTTTGCCAACTCGTTTAACACTGCATGCTTGTTCACTCCTTGTTGTTTATATAATAAAGTGCAGTATCATGTTCCTTTTATGTTTGATCTTGGTTCCTTTGATCCTGTGACTGATTGGAAAAGGTTTTTCTTACGAGCCCTAATTTTGTACTAATTTGTTTAAAATTAATTGATTCACTTCCTTTATTGTGATGTTTTACCTTGCTGAATCCTTTCCCAAAATAAGCCTATTTTTGTACTTAGACTGGATTATTTACTTTATGCTTTTACTATCCCTTTTTATGGCAATAATCAATCTGGCCCAAACTAATTTTCTTTCCTTAATTAGGCCTGCTGACCCGTTAAGCAGTGTTTCCTTAATTTAAGAGGAATCACTTGGGTCAATTTGATTCTGAATGGTGATTGTTTCCATGTTTGTGTTTTAATTTTACTTGTTACCTTATTTCTCTGCACGTTTTCAAAGCTATAAATACCTACTCTCTTCTCTTTCAAACACACGAACACAGACGAACAATCTGAGTTCAAAATACTCTCTTACACTGAAAAACTCTCCTTCTTTACTACTACTTGTGCTGTTGCTTTTGTCTAGCCGGCTGAAAGCCAAGGCTAGGCTGTGGACTTTTGTTTGCTCTACTTTCTTCTGCACTTTTGCTTCTCTACTGGTATGCCCTAGTTAATTTACATGTCTCAACAACAACATGTTTTCATTCCTGTCTACTTCTACCCATGTTTTCTACAATCCAGATGTTATTAGCATGTTGTAACATGTTCCCCTTCCCTTATAATTTAATGTTTAACCTATGTGTACTTTCTATCAGTCGTGTGTTATTTATTTGATACTTTATGAATCCCAAACCCTCATATCCCCTTTATATGCTTTAAGTTATGGTTCAGAAACATAGCAATGTCTGAAATCATTGTCCATGGATATGAACTGGACCCTTTGGGCCCTAAGCTTTGTCAATTCCCCATCCGCATTCCCTTATTGTGTGTGCTGAGTAATAGCCTTGGCCTGCCAGTATTTCTAATTATTATTCAGGACATGGCTTGACCTCCAGTAGGTCTTTACTCTCTAAATGCTTGATCAACAGGTTTGGTCAGGGGTGTGCCAGTCTACTTTGTGGCTGGGCATGACCACCAGCCTGCATGGGTAGCCCCCTACCCCTTCTACTGCACTTACACTCATTCTTAGAACTTAAGTTCTGCCCCTGTTGTGTGAGCCTTGCCTTGGGACCCTTGTGCTCCATCTGAACTTGGACACATAAGGGTTGGCCCTTCCACATTGCAAAACTCAATTTCTGATTAACATCTTGGGTGTATGCACTGCTTGGGGTTCCTGAAACCCCTTGGATCTCTGAAACACCCTAAATGAGAGAAGGCTTGGAAATCTGGATCTCAAAAGTGGCTCAATCTCATATTATTAGGCCTTAAGTCTGAATTAGGTTCCTTGGATGCAGCTGAGGATTTCTGATGTATTTTTAATTCCTGTTTATTTCTTTTAGGCTGTAGTAACTTGTACAAACTCAGGGAACTTAGTAAAAAGAGGGATGGGATTTATTTTTATGAATCAAGGGTAGAGATCCTGCCTATAGGAGTTTGTTATGATTTTTGCAATTTCACACCTAGAAATCATGCCTATAGGTTAACTTTCAATTTTCTGCAAATACACCTAGAAATCATGCTTATAGGGTAACTTTTAATTCCTGCAAATACGCCTAGAAATCATGCTTATAGGGTAACTTTTAATTCCTGCAAATACGCCTAGAAATCCTGCCTATAGGTTAACTTTTAACTTCTGCAAACTCACATCTAGAAATCATGCCTATAGGATTCATTCATAATTTTTGCATCTCCGCGCATAGATATCCTGCCTATAGGTCATCTTCTAATTGTTCTATATAAAATACGATCTGTAGACTACTTGTGACGACCCGACCCGTCGTCTCATATGTTACTGATCCGTTTTTCCTGTTTATTGCTTCTTAATATTTTATTATCGGTATGTGGTGTGTGAGAGTTGATTTGGATTGGTTTTGATAAGAAATGAGGCACTTAGTCTATTTAAGGAAGGCTTAAGTTGGAAAAGTCAACCGGACATTGACTTATGAATTAGAGGGCTCGGATGTTATTTTCGAAGATTCGGTTAGCTTCGGGAGATGATTTGTGAGTTAGGAGCATGATCGAAATTGATTTTGGAGGTCCGGTGTAGAATTAGGCTTGAATTGGCGAAGTTAGTATTTTGGCGAATTCCGGTTGATGGGTGAGATTTTGATCTGAGGGTCGAAATAGAATTCCGAGAGTTGATTTAGCTTCGTTGGGAGATTTTGGATATGTGTGCAAATTTTTAGGTCATTCGGACATCGTTTGGTCGGGCTTGTGATCGAAAGTGCATTCCGGAAGTTTGTGAAGAAACTTAGGCTTGAATCCGATGTGATTTGATGGTTTTAGCATTGTTTGATGTGTTTTGATGATTGGAACAAGTTTGAATGATGTTATGGGATATGTTGGTATTTTTGGTTGAGGTCCCGGGGGGCTTCAGGGTGAATTCGAGTGGTTAAGCGAGAGATTTGAAGTGTGTTGCAGGTTCAGTTTTCTTTTCTGTCTTCTGGTATTTCCGCTTCTACGGAAATGGACTGCAAAAGCGATTCCGCAGAAGCGGGTGGGGGATCGCAAAAGCAGTTCTTGGCCTGGTGGAGTGGTTCCGCAGAAGCGAAACATGGTTCGCAAAGTCGGGTCTGCAGGAGCGGACATTTTATCGCGGAAGCAGCTTTGGTTGATCCGCAGAAGCGGATGTGGAGCTGCATAAGCGAAAGTTAGATTTTAAATGAAAATGCACATAAGCGGGAATTTGGCCGCAGAAGCGGTCCCGCATAAGCGGAAGCGGGACCGCAGAAGCGAAAGTCGCTGTTGGCAGAAGGGTTTTATTGAAACATTTCATCCGCGAGGGTTATGTATTTTCCACCATTTTTGAGAGAGCTTTGAGAGCTTTGAGGCGATTTTGAAGAGGTATTCAAGGTGGAATGATTAGAGGTAAGTTCCTTGGCTTAAATACACGAGATTATGATATATTTAACATGGAAATTGGTTGAAATTCATTAAAAAGGGTAAAGCTAGGGCTTGAGTTTTTGATATTTCAAATTGGGATTCGATAGGTCATTTAAGCTCGAATTTGGGAGTTCTTGGTATGTATGGACTCGTGGCTAGACGAGGAATCTGTAATATAAGTTTTGTAATTTTTCAAGAAGTGGGCCCGGGGCTCGGGTTTTGCTAGTTTCGACATTTTTGCTATACTTTGATTGTTTTCGATTGGGTATTGTTCCCTTGGCATATTGTGATGTATTCACTTTGATTTTGGTTAGATTCGACGCGCGTGGAGGCCGATTTGAGGGGCAAGGCATCGCGAGCGAGGGATTTCACCGGTTCGAGGTGAGTAATACATGTAAATGATATCCTGAGAGTTTGAAACACTGGATTTGCACATCATAGTGCTGTATTGAGGTAGACTTACACGCCGGATATGAGCGTGGGGTAGAGCACCATTGGGGATTGTGACTTGGTCCATCCCGGTTGTTGATTTTTACCGCGTATTTGACTGAAACTACTTGTTATCATCATAATTTGGGCTGATTGCCATGTTTGGGCTTCGTGCCAACTATGTGAATCCTTCGGGGATCGATATTAGTGTTTTAGCATATCTTGCATATCATTTGGTTTCAGTCCAAGGTTTTAAATACTGTTTTGCAAACTCAGCCATACTTCTAAGTTTTGAAAAACTCAAATGATATTTCGGGCTGAGAACTACTGTTTTACAAATGCCCAAGGGGCTTATGTTGATTTTTGGATGGAGCATGGATCGAGTTGTGCACCGCAGCAGTGATTTTGAAATAGTGGTAACAATGACTCTGTATGATGTGACTTGAAACAGTGGTAACAATGACATTGTATGATGTGACTTGAAATAGTGGTAACAATGACACTGTATGATGTGACTTGAAACAGTGGTAACAATGACACTGTATGATGTAAATTGGTCAGGTAACAATGACTGACCGATCAGGTAACACTGACTGACCAGGAATTAATTGATGCCACGAGATGGCTTGATATTGCTCTTGGGCTGTAGGAGCCCCTCCGGAGTCTGTACACGCCCCCAGTGAGCGCCGTCGACGTTAATTGGATCGGGCTGTATGCCGCAGCGGGTACTAGAGTGTACCGTCATATGCATTGCATTGCACTCATGCATTTGTTCCTATTTTGTATTATTTGTCATGACATTTCAGCACTCGCATTTCATTGGCTTCCATGCTACCTCTTGCACTGCTTACCTGACACCCTGGTATTATTTGTTAATGCAGTGATGTGCCCGAGGGGCTGATTCATGTGCTGTCCTGCACTATCTATTTTTGCATTCATTTGCTTAACTGTTGGAGAAAGGATATTTTGAAATAGGTTTTAAACTGAGCCACGATATTTCTAAAGTTTTCACGGTTTCACTGTTATCTCAAAGGGTCACTGTACTATATAGCATGATGACTTGCTTTACGTGGTTTCTTGCTGCTCAGTTATTATTTACCTTTATTACTCACTGAGTTGGAGTACTCACTTTACTCCCTGCACCTCGCGTGCAGTTGCAGGTATTTGTTACCCGGTAACGGGTTTGAGCTGATTGAGGATTTTGCTATTATAACTGAGCAAGGTGACCGCCAGCGTTCGCGGCACCGGACTTCGTCCTTTGATTCCAGATTTTATTTTTTATATTATTATTGGCCCAGTAGTTGTGTTCAGTCCTCTTTAGATGCTCGTGACTTGTGGCACCCCGGTCGGGTTGTAATTAACGGTTTTAATGCCATTAAGTTATATTTTCTATTCATTATGTTTAAAAAAAAATTGTTAAAGGGACGATTTGGGTTAGTTGGCTGGCCTTGTCTTCACGAGAGGCTCCATCACGACCAGATTTGGAAATTGGGTCTTGACACTACTGCATTCTGCATTTGTAAACATCACTAGGCAAATAGTTCGTAGGTTTAATTATAAAAGCTGCACATAGATACCATGTTCATAGGACCTTCTGTTAACGTCTAAAAAGGTGTCAAAATCAGCAGACGCATAGAAAGCATGCCTATAGGAAATCTCGAATCTGCATAAAGGTAATGTTAACTGCTGAACTCGTAATGATCTGTTAAAATTGGTAACTCCTTTTAATTTGCATCTTTTTCTAAAATCAGTATATAACACGCCTAGCTCTAACCAACACTTAGATGCTCAATTAGATCGGTTTTAGTCAACTGCATTCGAGTAAGCCTAATGTAGACTTTTTGCCTAAAAATATGCGTTGAACTAGTCCGCTCGTCGCTTTATTTAATTAAGACCAAATCAATATGTGTAAGACATGCTAAACTCTATGACTTTTGCTAGTTTATGGAGGCATATTTGAGCCATGTTTGCTTGTTTGTTGCCCTCTATTTGTATTACGTGTTTTGGTTGACGCCTTAGCATTTTGTCCTTTGAAACTTCTAAAAGCCCCAAACCCCTTTCCCTTTAGGATTAGTAGTCCATTTGCCTCTGGGACTAGTAGGATTGTTACGGGTAATAGCATGCAATAAGTAACGATACCATTCCGTACTTTAATACCTTAACGGGGTGGGAAGGGTAGATATGGAGATGATGATCACACGATAACACTATGCGTACAATTGGGTACCGGTGTTGTGTGGATGATCCATGTGATGTATAAACCTAGGACCTCCTCCCTCTTTATTAGTTTTTGATAATTTCCAGATTTATAAAAGTTGTCCAATTTTCAACTTCCGCTTCTTTTACTTCTTTTAAGTTACTTGCATCGATTATTTGATCCCTTCCCTTTACTTGCAATTTTTTTCTTTAATTACAAAACTACTTCCTTCCAAATTTTAGCACTTTTAAATCCTTTTATGCTTCTTATTTGCAACTGTTATGCGAAAGTTTCCTCGTATTTGCAATGCTTGCTTGTCTACTTATTTGTTTGCATTTAAAGTCACAATTGTAGCCTGGCCGGGAACCACACTAGTGGATCTTGAGGGGTGCCTAACACCTTCCCCTCGAGATAATTTCTAGCCCTTACCCAAACTCTGGTTTTCATCTCAAATTCTTTTTAAAAGTGTCTTAATGCACTACAATCATTAGGTGGCGACTCTCCAAATCCAAAACCCAATTCCCAAATGGGAATAGAGTTGTCTTTCCTGAAAGTCGTAAACCCGATTTCGCGAGAGGAAGGGGGCGTCGACAGCATGGCGACTTTGCTGGGGATTCTTTAGGCTTTTATCATTGCATGCTATATGTGACTTTATTGCTTTATTTTATTGCTTTTGTTTAATGCCTTTATTTGAAACTGACTTGTTTCTTTTGTTTCTTTTTCATTAATTACTTTCGTTTACCACTTTTCCGTCAGTGTTGTTGTAATTTTGAGCAATCATTGTAAATTGTATGAACGTGAAAATAGATGTCAATTTGTTTCATTCTTTAAACTGCATCTTCAACATCATATTCCACTCATGCCAAACAAATACTATAGCAACGCTTATAATGAGTAGTTGCGTGTTATAACCCATGTCCACACGCGTTAGTTGATGCCATATGTTAGTTAACACAAATACAATAAGTAATTATCCTTGAGATGATAAGAAGTTAATCATATTGATCTGAAGTGATACAAGGGTGCATAAGGGTGATTAACAAGTATTAGAAGTTAAACGAATCAAAGATGTTGTAACTCGTATTTTTGGGTAAAT
>MU688795.1:0-42598 GCA_026770625.1 Nicotiana glauca | reverse complement strand
GGGGGGGGGGGGGGGGGGGTCAAAGAAGCTCAAATACATGCATGTTTTAATTTGTATAGATAGAACCGAAAAATGTAAATATATAGGCTCTTTGGATAATACATTACAGTCTATATCATTATTACGTGAGGCATGAATATATATAGAGGCGGACCCAAGATTTAAAGGTAGCGGGTACACTGTAACAGTACCTTAACAGTGTTTGTAGGCAGTAGGGTCACGACGAAAACAATTACTCGATGGCTTTAGGCGGATTAATAACTGGTGGTTGCATGTGGGCTTTGAAAATTAGGGAAGAAGTTTTCTGTGTGAAGAGAGATAATTGGAGAAGAATTTGATTTAAGAATTTAACTAAAAGTAAAAGGAGTGGGTCCATTGGAAAAAACTAAATCAAATACACTAAGTAAAAGAAAAAAGGAATGAGGTAGTAGCTAAAAATATGGGCCATCATATTAAATTATCCTACAGAAAAATAAAAAACGTGGGAAGCAGCTATGTAGTTGCAGAGATTCAAACTCAGATATTTGGCATGAAAGCAGTAGCACCTACCAGTGCACCCAATATGCTTTTGAGTTTGAGGGGTCACAGGGAGATATATATCATAATTTGAAAGTATATATATTGATAGTTTCTTCCGAAGTTATCGGGTGCCGATGACCCCTCTCCTCTCCACGTGGGTCCGCCCCTGAATATATATATTGTCAAACCTCTCAATAATAGAATAATTTGCCCGAATATTTTTTAGCTGATATAGCGAATTGCTGTTATAGAAATATATAGTAATATAACATCGATTCCAAAAAAGCTTGACCGTTATAACAAAATGTTATTATAAAGGATAATAATTATAAAAATGTCTAACTACGTATATTTTTCGCCTTTCAAACATAAACATGAGAATTACAGCACATTGTAGGAAAGAGTGGTAATAAAGCTTTCATTCTTTAGGGCCACAATTGTCGAAACCCAAAATTAAGGGTAACTAAAGCTTTCCACAAGTAGTCGTAATATATAACACCCTATTTGACAGCCAAACTTCAATAATTCTTAAAAATGATTCTGAGTACTGTTAAATGTTAATTGTGTGGTTATGGTCACTTGAAAAGGCAGGGTCATAAATTTTGGCATATGGTGGGCTCCTTAAAGCATGTGGATTACAAATTACTCTAGCCCCTCAATGTTTTCTTTGTAATTTAACTATTACAAATATTTACTTATATGAAATTAATTACTAGAAAATATTTGAAGAATCAAGTTGGGATGGGATTGCTTAGCTAATGCCAGATAAACTGAAAGGGGTTAAACCACATGGATGACACATGGTTTATGTCTATATTCACATGCCTACCATGTTACAATTAAACCTTTGTGTACATGTAACTTTTCCATATGGGGCCACCCAATGTTTTTTTTATATCAATGACAGCTCATTTTTGGTCCATCTCTCTCAACTAAGCTTATTACTTAACTTGTTCTTCCTACTTACATTTAATGTTTCCCCTTTTCACCTAAGTTACTATCATACTATTTGCCTTTTTTTTTTTTGATTTCTCATCCAATATATGTTATTTGTATATATTGGATTCAAATTAATTCAGCTTCCTGCCAGAAAATTCTATATTAAGGGTTAAAGTGCTTCGTAACAAAGACGGCTTCATTTTTATGACTGAAACTTGAAATATTTAGTTAAGAATAAAAGAGTATTTAACACTCATTGTAACCCTTGTTGATTAATTCTTTTCTTCTCTCTTGAACATCCTCTTTTTCACTATATGTCTTTTTCTATCATTTTTTGCTTTTCATCTCTTTTTTCAGTGGTAAAGTTATACATTATATTTATGTGTACGAGGAAAAAAAAAGAAAAAAAATGAAGTCCAAATTGTACCTTCATAATATTTACGGAAAAGGGCTAAATATAACTCCAATACTTTCAAATATTATTTACTTGTACCCCTCGTCATACTATTAGACTATTTATACCCTTACCGTCATACTATTGGATTATCTATACCCCTATTGTCATATTTTGAAACAAAAATACCTCTATTTTGAATGGAGTGCCACATGGCAACACCAAATTAAAACGACTCATTTTCTTTTTTACCCGGCCCATTTTAAAAAAAAATCCACAAGCCGACACCTATTTTCATTTTTTTTCAAAATTTTAGTTTTTAAAAAACAAAAATATTTTGTTAAAAAAGAAAAATATTTTTTTTCTACTTTTACAACAAAAAAAATTTCCAATTTTTACAAAATAAAATTCTTTTAAAAAACTAAAAAATGAAAAAAAATATTTTTCAAAAACGAAAATATTTTGTTGAAAATAATTTTTTCAGTTTTAAAAAACGAAGTTAAAAACGAAAATATTTTTTTCTTCTTTTTTTACAAAAAAAATTCAGTTTATACAAATTTATTTTTTCAGTTTTTACAAAAAGAAAATTATTAAAAAAACTATAAAAATGAAAAAAAAACATTTTTCAAAAACAATAATATTTTGTTGGAAATATTTGTTTCAGTTTTTAAAAAACGAAAATATTTTGTTAAAAATAATTTTTTTCTTTCAGTTTTTACAAATTTTTTTTCCAGTTTTTACAAGTTTATTTTTACAGTTTTTACAAAAAAAATATTTTGATAAAAAAATGATATATTTCAGTTTTTACAATTTGTTTTGTAAAATCTTTTCAGTATCTACTCAGTTCAAAAAAGCGAAAATATTTTGCAATTATTTTTTACAGTTTTACAAAAAAAAATTTTTAAAAAAAAACTGAAAATAAAAATATGATTCGGGTTGTGGGTTTTTTGTAAAATGGGTTGAGTAAAAAAACAGGTCATTTTAATCTGGTGCTGCCACGTGGCACTTCATCCAAAATAGGGGTATTTTTGTTCCAAAGTATAACGGTAGGGGTATGAATAACCCAATAATATAACGAAGGATACAAGTAAACAATATTTGAAAGTAGATGGATATATTTGGCCCTTTACCGTAATATTTATGTATGAATTCTAGTTCATCCTCTATTGGTGAGTATTCGTGTACCTATCAAATGGTTAAACCATAACCTAGAAGTTGTGAAATCGCATTGCATACTTTTATTTATAAAAAAAAGTTGCAACGAAAAGTCAAATTAATGGATTTACTCGTGGATTTTTGCTAGTCATTTTCTATTTCCTAAGTGGATGAATAATTAGTCCTAAAAAGATATTAGTAACTGTTGCAAAACGGGTTGAAATATTTCATTTATTTACTTATTTTGAAAAAGAAAAATAGATAGATATGAAAGAGAAAAAGAGATAGAAAATCTATTTAACTTAACCACAACCACATGACATTTTTTACAATAGTCCATTGTTGGTGTGTATTAAAAGGGACTTATCTCAAATTGTAAAGAAAAAGGTGCTCTTTTACTAGAAATGCTACAGCATCTCAAGAATTTTGCAATAAAAAGACAAAATCATGCATGTTTTGAAAAAGTGCCTCTATCTTATGTCTATGGGAAGAGCCAACAGCCCTTGCCACATTCCCCTTGCTCCATGGGTCATCCATTTATGTATTATTGCACTCTAACTACAAATTAATTGTTATCTTTAAGTGTTTAATATTCGAAATTAATTGACCCGACTTATTTGAATATTAATTCCAGGTAGGCTCAATAAAAGGCATATAGACCCCTACTAAGATTTCTTTTTTATTTTTGAATTTAAAATCAAAGACCTATAATTAAGGATGAATTTCAACTATCGCACCGCATCGATCGATCGATGACGTAACTAGAAATTAAATTGATTTGTTACAAAGGTGAAAGACCCTACCATATATACAGGGGTGATGTATGGAGTTTGGGCAGAATAGTTCTTTGTCACGTTCAAAAGAAAATATCCATGTGAATCCACACAACTTACATCTTTAATATAACATAATTAATTAATAATGAATTATTTACCTTTAGTTTCATTACTTTTTCATCTTAATTTGAAAAGGAAAATAAAGTCGCATAATGAAGTTCATAAAATATTCCATCGCATGTAAGATGCATGTCGCGTGGAATAATTAAAGTTAGTTCCCTTGAATTCTTTTTACTTAACCATAATTTTTGATATTTCAATATACACAATTGAGCTGCCACCTTATATTTTAAGAATATAATATTTTATATTTTGATCTTTACCAAAATAATTTTTCTTCCTGTTTCCTTTACTCGAGTCTTCCTTAAATGTGGACGGATTGTAAATTTGTCGGCAATATATCTACGCTAGTTCAAATCTAGCCTGGTTCAATATCGCCATGAGATGATATAACCTATCAAATAATAATAGTAATAATAATTACTTTTCTTTTTGAACTTTATATTAAAATTAGCAGTAAAATGTGTAACAAACATAATGTTATTACTTTGTTTTTTCTTTAATTTGATTTACAACTGTACAAATGATGTGAAATCATAATCACTTAGTAAAGAAAGATAAAGAAAATACAAGGATGTTGACATTTCATCTTCATCCAACTCATGCCATTAACTTGTTGAATAGTATATGGGGCTCGCGCCGTAGTAGTATTTTTAAATTTACAATGATTAAACAGTCCCACATATTCTTACTGACACATGGACACATCACCTATATATTTCATTCTGTTTTTTTTTTTATCTTGTAAATTAATTATTATGCCAACTAGAACCATTTTCACAGAGCCATCCAAGGATCTCTAAATCAAATTAAACTAATTTATTAAAAGCTAAGAATCTATCTTACTTGCAAATACATTAACTGTAAGTAATGCTTGGCATCATTCATTTTATTTTTATTATAAATCTGTGCATCTACCTTACAGCTTGTATTTACTGTAAAAGTTATCATGTAATCTGAATTTCCGACTTCCTTAGTTTAAATTCTCCATGCAATAATACCGTAATAATAATATGTCCAATCAGAAAATATTTTGGTTAACAATCCGACTATATCAATAGACAATAAATATAACATCAAAATAAAAAATTCTGTATTTACTTTGTTGAGATGAAAATACGTAATATCGATATGCCTCGACATGTATTGTGTAACATATCTGCATTATGTAATGCAGTAGTATACATCTCTTTAGGACATCTAATAAAATTAACAAATGCAGGAAAAGTTTAAATTCTATGCTGTGTAAAAGTATATTTATATAATCAATTGTTTAAAAGGTAAAATCCTTGTAATAACATTGATTAGTGAGATGTTTTAATTGGATAAATTATATTAAAATTTTACGCCATCAGTACATAATATATACTATATATAATAGTGTTTATATAACTATAGTAAATTGATAAGATTTAGTGTAAATACCAGATACGAGTATGTTTTTATTGTGCATGTGAAGATGGAGGGTGAGAGGGTAGTTGGGGTAATGGGGGTGGGGATGGGGGAGGGGGGAGGTTCGCAGTTGTATCCGTAAATATAGCATAGTGGGTAAGCATCTCTGTAGAGAAGCCCACAGCCAGCGAAGCAAATACATAAAACAAACTACCTAAGATAATGTTCTTTTCCTGTAAGAAAGAAAACTCAGATAAGCAATCCAACATTAAAATACGTATATAATGGATACACACATATATATTCTGTATACTTGCATTTATGCGCACAAACATACAGTTGGAGAGAGTGTTGCAAAATGTGACTAGTCTCCTTTTTTACTATCAAACATTGTGGTGAAAGTGATAAAAAAATCATTCATTTTTAACTAAAAATTTCAAGTTCGAACCGTAGGCGTGAAATTGTCTTTTGGTTGACAGCCTTTTACCCCTAGAGCAAAACTTCCAGTCGCTAATATTTCGAATTAGTTGAGCCCCAAGCAAATGCCGGCAGTGGCGGATACATCTTTAGACATATGGGTGCTGAAGCACCCATTGGCTTTGACCAAATTATATAATATATTCATAAATAATACCTTAAAACTTCAGTAATTGACCGTGAGCACCTACTATGACCACACTTGACCATCTAGAATTTAAATTAAAATCAGTGAAGCACCCACAACCTATAAATCCTGGATCCGTCACTGGATGCTGGACACGGAACAAAAAAAAAAGGAATTCTTCTCTTAATAATTTACATACCATTCTCCTCTTTTCTCAATTTTGCAAAATAAATATAGGCTCACAGTCATGCACACACATAGAGTAAAAAAGAAAGGAAAAAAGGAGGAGGAATGGTGCCAATTTTGTTGTTGATGTTTTCCTATCTTATTTTGCATTTTTAGTTTTATAATATATACCCTTTTGTCTTTCGCTTTAATATTACATCTATAATTCATCTTCTTTACTTGAAATGACAATAATACACCTCATACATGACTGATACAACCCCCCCCTCCTCCAACCCCCACCCCACCACTAGAGTTTAATTCTTTCTTATCTCATTTTGTTCACGCAATATAATAATAAAAAGATTATGTATCTAAAACTCAATTTATATGTATTTCTTTTAATGTGTGTGTGTATATAAGTTTTGATTCATAAGTGTGTAATTATTGTTGATTTGCATTTAATGGCTTATTGATTGGTGGGTCCACATTTTGGCATTATTCATTGGTTGGTCCATTCCCTTTGGCATATTTTTGACTCTATAATTCTCTAGTTTTTGAGTTATTTTCAATCATATGAAACTGCGCCTTTTTATGTGTTCCGCCTTTTTTTATTTACTAGTCTCTATTTCACGTGTCTCGCACGTGGGGCCTTATAACTAAAAACAGAATGATAAAATAATTAACCAACATAACTTGAACCTTAATAGACAGTTTGAGGATGTTTGTTACTTTGATTTTAATTCTTTATATATGTCCTAATATTTTTTTTACGACGTGACTTAAAAGAAGGATTTACAAAAAAACTATCATGATATTAGGACGTGAATGTTTTTGGTACTATTGTAAATTTATGGTAAAATGCAGACCATTACTTTTCTAATTAAGGCATTTTCCCCTTTCATTTAAGGATTCTTTAGCAAAAAATTTTTATAGCAGATAAAATATATTTATGTATTACGTTAAACGTAGACTTCATTACGCGGAAAGGCTCTTAAACCCAATAAAATATCACTTTTACTTTTTAATCCATGCGACAATCTACCCATAGTTAAAAGTTACTCAAAAGTTTTCAAATATAAAATACGAATTGATTTCAAAGTTTTCAATATTAGAAAAAGTTCTAAATATGATAATTTTATCAACAAATAATTATATTTAAAAAATTTACCTTTTAAAATCTATCATTTTATTCTCAAATACACCATATACATGTAGCGGTTAATTCTTCTTCTGTAAACTAAATTAAGCAGGTAACCTGAAATGTATTATATTTGAGTCTAACAATAATACACAAACAATGAGACTTTTCTTGATAATATTAGGCCGTTCAAAAGTCAAGAACAAGTAAAGCTTTTAACCCATAAAATATACAATATCCTGCTATATAATATTAAACTATAGTGTAAAAAGGATTTACACTATTAAATTTAAAATACAATTTGAATACATTAGGACATCGAGTCGTTTCAACGGTAAGCAAAAGTAGTCACCAGATACTCCATTGATTTATCAACATGAAACTTGTGGAATACATAATCTAGAAAAAGACTGACCAAAAAAAAAGTGAATGGCTTGTGACGACCCGACCCGTCATCTCATGCGTTACTGCTCCTTTTTCCTCGTTTATTGCTTCTTCATATTTTATTATCGGTATGTGGTGCGTGAGAGTTGATTTGGAATGGTTTTGATAAGAAATGAGACACTTCGTCTCTTTAAGGAAGGCTTAAGTTGAAAAAGTCAACCGGACGTTGACTAATGAGTTATACGGTTCGTATGGGATTTTCGGTAATTTGGTTAGTTCCGGAAAGTGATTTGTGAGCTAGGAGCATGATCGGAATTGAATTTGGAGGTCCGATGTAGAATTAGGCTTGAATTGGCAAAGTTAGTATTTTGGCGATTTCCGGTTGATGGGTGAGATTTTGATTCGAGGGTCATAATGGAATTCCGAGAGTTTCTGTAGCTTCGTTAGGTGATTTTGGATATGTGTGCAAATTTTCAGGTCATTCGGACGTCGTTTGGTCGGGTTTTTAATCGAATGTGAGTTTCGGAAGTTTTGAAGAAACTTAGGCTTGAATCCGATGCGAATTGATGGTTTTAGCATTGTTTGATGTATTTTGATGATTGGAACAAGTTCGTATGATGTTTTGCGTTATGTTGGTGCTTTTGGTTGAGGTACCGGGGGCCTCGGGGTGATTCCGGATGGCTAACGGGATGAAATTTGGAGTTGAAAAATTGCAGGTTTTGGCTGGCATCAGGTATTTCCGCATCTGCGAAAAGGAACCGCAGATGCGGTTGCTCAGGTGCGGAGGAGAAGAGCGCAGGTGCGGTGCTGGTTAAAGAAGGAAGGAACCGTAGATGCGGAAGGGAATCCGCATCTGCGAGGCCGCAGATGCGGTTGGCGAGTCGCAGAAGCGAAGGGGGCGGAGTTAGATGTTTCCGCTGAAGCGGAAGTTATTCGTATATGCGGGGTCCGCAGATGCGAAAGTATGACTGCAGAAGTGGTTTTGGATTTTTAATAAGATTTCGCAGAAGCGAAAGATTTTCGCAGATGCGGTGGTCGCGGATGCGGAAAAGGGACCGCAGATGCGAAAATCCCTATTATCAGAAGGGTTTTAATGTTCATTTTTGTTCCGCGAAGCTTAGTCCATTTCCTCCATTTTTAAGCAAGCTTGAGAGCTCTTGGACGGAATTGAAGGGGTGTTTCGACTAGGTGTGATTGGAGGTAAGTTCCTTGGCCTAAATACATGAAATTACGATAGATTTAACATGAAAATTTGGTTGAAATTAATCAAAAGGGGGTAAAGCTAGGATTTGAGTTTTTGATATTTTAAATTGGGATTTGATAGGTCATTTGAGTTCGGATTTGGGAGTTCTTGGTATGTATGGACTCGCGGCGAGACGAGGAATCCGGTAATGTAAGTTTTGTAATTTTTTGAGAAGCGGGCCCGGGGCTCGGAGCTCAGGGCTTGGGTTTTGCTAGTTTCGAGACTTTTGCTATATTTCAATTGTTTTCGATTGGGTGTTGTCCCATTAGTATATTGTGATGTATTCGCTCTGTTTTTGGTTAGATTCGACGCGCGTGAAGGCCAATTTGAGGGGCAAAGGCGTCGCGAGCGAGGAATTTCACCTGTTCGAGGTGAGTAATACTTATAAATGATATCTTGAGGGTTTTAAATCCCGGATTTGCACATCATAGTGCTGTAGTGAGGTGACTTGCACGCCGGATATGAGCGTGGGGTAGAGCACCGTTGGGGATTGTGACTTGTTCCGTCCCAGTTGTTGATTTTTACTGTGTAGTTGACTGAAACTACTTGATGTCATCATAGTTTGGACTGATTGCTATGTTTGGGCTTCGTGCCAACTATGTGAATCCGTCGGGGGATTGAGATTTCTATTTTAGCATATCTTGCATATCATTTGGCTTCAGTCCAAGGTTTTAAATATTGTTTTGCAACCTCAGCCATAATTCTAAGTTTTTGAAAACTCAAATGATACTTTAAATACTATTTTGGGTTGAGAATTACTGATTTATAAATGCCCAAGGGGTTTATAATATTTTTTGGATTGTGCATGGATTGGGCTGCGCGCCGCAGTAGTGACTTGAAACAGTGGTAACAATGGCACTGTATGATATAAATTGGTCACGTAACATCGGCTGAACGGTCAGGTAACATTGACTGACCAGTATATTGCGCTTGGGCTATAGGAGCCCCTCCGGAGTCTGTACACACCCCCAGTGAGCGCCATCGACGATAAATCATATGCATGGTTGGCTCGGGCTGCACGCCGCAGCGGTCATGTGCATTGCATTGCATTCACGCATTGGTTCCTGTTTGTACTATGTGGCATGACATTCAACACTCTCATATCATTGGCATCCATGCTATATTTTTCATTGTGTACCAAATACCCTGGTGTTATTTGTGAATAGTGCGCTGTGCCCGAGGGGCTGATTTGTGTGCGGACTTGCTCTACTTGACATCGCATCCATATGCTTAACTGTTAAAAAGAAAAGTAAAGATATTTTCAAAAGGTTTTTTTTTTAACGGAGCTAGATAATTCTAAAGGGTTTTCCTGGTTTTCCTGTTTTTCTCACAAGGTTGTACTGTCCTATATAGCATGATGGAGTGTTCTTACGTGATTTCTTACCGCTCAGTTATTATTTACTCTTATTACCACTGAGTTGAAAGTACTCACTTTACTCCCTGCACCTCGCGTGCAGTTGCAGGTATTGTTCACCCGGTAGCGGGTTATTAGCGGACCGAAGACCTTACTATGGTAGTTGAGCAAGGTGACCGCCAGCGTTCGCGGCACCGCACTTTACTTTTGAATTCCGATTTTTATCTTGTATATATAAATTATTGGCCCCATAGTAGTGTTCCTACTCCTTAGATGCTCGTGACTTGTGACACCCCGGTCGGGTTGTGTTGAGTGATAAATATCAGTTATTAATGCTAATAAGTCGTATTATTTGTTCATTTATAGTTATTAATTATTAAATAAAGCATTGTTATTCTGTTGGCTGGCCTTGTCTTCACGAGAGGCGCCATCACGACCGGGTTTGGGAATTGGGTCGTGACATGGCTGCAATTTGAAATACTAAGAAAAACATAAAATTAATTTAACAGTAAATGATTTATATGTATTACCTTTATTCACTAAATCTAAACACATGAGCCCTTTTTATAAATCTATATTATATTAAAAGTACGAAGCCCCTTAGCGAAGTTTTATTTGCCTTTGTTACTCTTTAAAAATTGAATTCACTTTGGATAAAATAGTAATAAATTATATATTTAATTTAGAAATTTGAAATCAAGTAACATTTCGCTTTCCAAATCTTTCTTTATTTGAACTACAATATATGAAGTCTTAATGTTTAGGACCTTAAAATCAATTGAATTTTACCTAATAATTTTATTATTTGAACTAATAGATAAACTCGATAACAATAAATGCAATTGGTCAATAATTAAAGATTTTGAAAGAATTGAAATAAATCGATAAACGCACGACAAACTATCAAAGACGACATAAATATTAAATTGGATACAGAATCTTGAATTTTAAAACATGTACCAAAATTTTACCTTCATATGCAATACTTATATTTTTTTTTTAATCATGTTCATCGAAAGTTCAAAAGAATTTATGCTTTCATTTGAGTCATTTAATTATATTTTTAATGTTTAAAACTTTGACATTAACTAAAACTTTAAAGACCAAATCCCTCTCGATTTGAATTAGTATTATAATAAAATTCTAGCGAATTAAATGATTAGAAGTTTGATATTAACGAAAATTTTGAAGACTAAATCTCTCTTTGTTTGAATTATATTTTATCATAAAATTCTAACCAATTAATGTTATTTACTTCATTATCTTAGAAAAAAAAAAGACTAAGTAATAAACTATGTAAAGTGGATATTGCCGCTTGACACTTATCTATTTTTTCGTATTCTTAATTATTGATTTTTAACTAGTTTATTATTGTATAATATTGGAGATGGGGTACCAACGAATTGGTACTGGAGGATGAATCCAAAATTAATTTGGATAGAAGTATTTCACCTTTCCACGTTTTTCGTTTTTTCTTGGCGTATGTATAATTTAAATCGAAAAAGAATTCTAGCCGTAGGTGATTTACAATTATATTCTTATATTATATAAATATTTAAGGGCATAAAAGTCAATCAATATTTTAAGGATATTTTAGTCGTTCAATATTTAGCATAAATTATTCGTGCTTTTATAATAATATATAGATATAGACTCTCCTTTTTCTAAATAGATTTGTATGATATAATACATTCTCAAATTCAATTAGTAACATTATAAAACGTTTTCAAATTGAATTAGTAATAGAAAATTTTAAGAGGTATATCCTAAAATTAATAGGATTATATGACTAAAAATATCTCTACGTTGAAAGTTTATATTAAAAAGAAACATAATAACGTGCTATAAGGTAATAAAAGGAATGCTAATAGGAAGGATACATGCTAAAATTATTAGTTAACAAAAGGAATGCTAATAGGATACATACTATTAGTATAATTATACTAATAGGATTCCTAAAGATGTAATATTATGTCCTAAAATTAATAGGATTATAAGGCTAATATCTAGAATTTCAATTATGTCCTTTTATTATGCTTAATATTATAAGGTTATTTTTGTAAACCGACATTGTATTCATGCTTTTATAATAATAGATAGATAAATAGATTAGGCGTTGTGACTGAATATATACAACTGGAGTTTTAACTTTTTATGTGAATATATATAACATATATATTTTTATATTATTAGTCACTTAAATAATAATATATGATTTAAAAAATAAGATAAAATAGATTTTATAGAATTCCACTTATATATTGTAAAAAAAATTCATTCATACTGCAATTTACTGGAAGCTAAATTCATATTATTACCATTTCTTTCGCATAGCACTGTACGGAAACCTGTAGTTTTTCTCTGTTTCTTTTTCGGAAGAAACTAAAATCCTCTTTATAGTCCTACTTCTGTTCTTTGAATTCTTGTGGATAATATTGCAGGGCCTTCAAATTATTTTTTTTTTGTTTTTTTTTTCTGTAAATACCTCATTTATGTGTTAAACTCCAAGTTCAATTTTAAAAGAATACTACCTCAAGCTAAGTTGAAGGTTGGGCACTAAATTTATAAACTTAATGTGAGCTTCGGTTAATTTTAGGTATTGTCCCGGAAGGAAAATTTATTATAAAATCTCTCTGAAAGCTCTCTACAATTCTCACAAATCTCTACACATAAAATAAACTATCAAATAATATTTATCCTAATTGCAAATCATATTTAGACAAGAAATAATTAAACAAAATCTTAAATAGCTAAGATTTCCTACTGCAACTTTGAATTAGTTATCATGCTATTTTATTAAATTTACAAAATTACTTTTTTGGTATGTCGAGTCCTCTGTAGAATTAACACCGAGTAGAAATATTTTTCTTAAAAAAAGTTCTCTATAGACTTATTTGATATGTGAATTTATGTTAGTGTAATTGCATTTTATTATTAAAATAAATTTTTATAATTCCCACTGCTTCATGATGTAGAAAATGGTCATAACTCCTATAACTCCCACTACTCCATGAAGTAAAGAATGGCCATAACTCTTTTGTAACTCTTATCTCATGTTCTCCATGATATCATAACCTTATTACCCCACTTTCTTCCAATTTAATTCAAGAAAGAATTCTTACACCTATAAATAGGAGTCTTTCTTCCATGTTGTGGAATGAAAAAAATAATTGTAGAGTGTTTCTATAAAGTGAGGTTAAAGTTGTGAAAAAAGAAGAAGAGAGTTTTTTTTTTCACTTTTGTTGAAGGAAGGTGTTCATCTTGGTGGAGCTTTGGACTCAACAACTTATCCAAAGTTTGTTTGAGTCATACGACGTGATCAGACTATTGTATCCTGGGGGAGACAGGTCAAGAGGATTACTGCTGGACCAGTGAAAATCTTTGCTGCAGCGGGCTTGAATCTCCTTAAAGAGAGCGAGATATCCGCGCCTCAGCCTGAAGATATTTTATTCATTTTATTTTATTTTTAACTGTAATTACTTGTAATTTCACTAACAATTTTAAGGAGATTCAATTTTTTTATGCAGTCGAAAAAATAGTGGATATCAAGACAGAAGTTCACTCTCTATATGAGATTGAAAGGTGAAAAAAACTATATGGTTAACTCAAGCGGAGCAAAGGTAAAAAAAAAAAATTTACCTTATATTTTTATGAGTATGTGATTATATTATTTGTAATTTTAAATTTTCATAATTCTAGAAATAGTGGGGGTAAATAATAATAAAACATTCTTTCATGAAAAATTTGAGTATTCATGCATGAGTGAAAGTTGATTATCAAAGAGTATGATAAGTGCATCTATCATAAGTCTTGGAATAATTAATGTTTGCCTCTATGTTGATGATTTGCTAATATTTGGCTCTAACATGAATGCGATCGGAGAAACTAAGAGCATGCTGAGTAGCCATTTTGACATGAAAGACTTAGGAGAGGCAAATTTCATTCTTGGAATGAAGATTACCAGAACATGCGGTGAAATTTTCCTTGACCAGTCACGTTATGTTGAGAAAATTTAAAAAAATATAATTTTATTGATTGCAAGCATGTTATAACCCCTTTTGATTCAAGTGCTCACTTATTTCCTGTACAAAACGACAATGATGTGATAAATCAAAAGGAATATGTTAGCTTAATTGGAAGCTTGAGATATGACTAATTGTACTTGGCCTGATATTGCATACGCAGTAGGAGTACTTAGCAGGTTTACAAGCAAGCCAGGTAAAGAACATTGACATCCATAACAAGAGTTATGAGATATTTACTTGGTACAAAAACCTATAGCTTATTTTATAAAAAATATCCTGCTGTACTCGAAGGCTTTTCTGATGCAGATTGGAACACTTTATCTGGTGATTCCTGTTCTACTACAGGTTATATTTTTACTTTGGGAGGTGGTGCTATTTGTTGGAAATCGAAAAAGCAAACAATAATTGCTAACTCTACCATGGAGGCTGAGCTAATTGCTTTAGCTTCAGCTAGTGTGGAAGCAAATTGGTTGAGGGAATTATTATTTCAAATTCCTTATTTTGAAAAACCAATGTCTCCTATTTTAATTCATTGTGACAACATCGCTGCATTTGGTAGAGTACAAAATCGTTATTACAAAGGTAAATCCAGATCTATAAGGAGAAGACATAGTACTATGAGATCATATTTGACAAGCAGTACCATTAATGTTGATTATGTTAAATCTTGTGATAATCATGCAGATCCACTGACTAAGGCCTTAGCAAGAGAAAGGGTCTGGAGCACATCGAGGGGGATGGGATTGAAGCCCATAAGCTCATAAGTCATATTTGAGGAAACCCAACCTAGGGACTAGAGATCCTATAACCAGGTTCAATGGGAAGAACGAATCATATGATGGCTTGGTTTAAAAATGCATTATTATTATTATTATTATTATTATTATTATTATTATTATTATTATTATTATTATTATTATTATTATTATTATTATTATTATTATTATTATTATTACTATTCTTCCATCCCTATGGTGTGAGTGCATTTATCCTGTAATGATTTTCGAGGTTGAGTTTTATTAACTCTTAATGTAAAAATCTATAGCTCGTATGAGTGGGGTGTTAGAGTTACAGGAGCAACCTTGACAGATTTTACCCATGTGAGTGTGGAAGTAGGCCGCTTCCTATGAGAATTAGGCTTGTTCTCAAAAACACTCATGAAAACTGGGATAGCACAAGGCCGTAATGTGCTGACTAATAAAGCTCATGTCAATACCTTAATTATTATGTGTAAGCAGTGATATTTAATTTCCCTAAAGCCGTCATAGTTCAAGTCTGAGACCACTACTGACTCTGGAGTAAAGATCGATGTTTTGCTAAGTGGAGGTTCAATACAGAGCACACCTTCATTATGCATGATAGTGTCCCTTCAACTGGTAAACTCTCTTATATATTTTAATATTAAAATGAGTGGGGGAATGTTAGTGTAATTGCATTTTATTATTAAAATAAATTTTTATAAATCCCACTACTTCATGATGTAGAAAATGGCCATAACTTCTATAACTCCCACTATTCCATGAAGTAGAAAATGTCCATAACTCTTTTGTAACTCTTATCCCATGTTCTCCATGATATCATAACTTATTACCCCACTTTTTTTCAATTTAATTCAAGGAAGAATTTTTACACCTATAAATAGGAGTCTTTCTTCCATATTGTGGAATAAAAAAAAATAATTGTAGAGTGTTTCTATAAAGTGAGGTTAAAGTTGTGAAAAAAGAAGAAGAGTTTTTTTTTTTACTTTTGTGGAAGGAAGGTGTTCATCCTTGTGGAGCTTTGGACTCAACAACTTATCCAGAGTTTGTTCGAGTCATACGATGTGATCAAACTGTTGTATCCTGGGGGAGATAGGTCAAGAGGATTACTGCTGGACCAGTGAAAAAATTTGGTGCAGTGGGCTTGAATCTCCTTAAAGAAAGTGAGATATCCGTGCCTCAGCCTGAAGATATTTTATTTTCAACTGTAATTACTTGTAATATTACTAACAATTTATTTAAACGGTTTACTGCAATCGTTTTGTTAGTAATTTGTTATTAGTACTACCACAAGCGTAAAAAGGATAAAATCATTGGTGTTATATTTGTGCTAGTAAAAAAAAGCAAGCAAGCAATTGTGCTATTAGAGTTTTTTTATTATTTAGAAAAAATCTTAACAAGGGTAGAAACAAAAAAAAAATTCCCATCGTAGGGAGGGGGATCAGTTTGACAATCAAAATGAAGATAAAAAAGTTGTAAGGAAAATTCTAAATCCAGTTCGAAATGGAGTATATGGTCTACAACTACAAACAGAGATTTCAATGAAAATTAAATTTGGGCGTGTCCCACATCAAATACGATAAAAATTTCAGTATAGTATAAAAGAAATATTAAATTTTGAATCACTTTTCAATGGATAAATGCATGTGACCTGATAATCAACCTCACAAGCGTAAAATTGTTATCAATTTAATTATTTTTCGTATTTCTTTTGGTATTGATTGGAACTTGAAAAAATTGCAAAACTCCATAACAAGAACACCCCAAAAAGAAGTATTAAATGTGAAATCCAACGGAAATTCTAACATAGTCTAAAGGAGAAAAATAAAAATAAAAATACAAAGAAAGAAGGAAGAAAGAAAGAATCAGTAAAAAATTGGTGTTGCTCAGTTAGCATTAGGCTAGATATCGAAAAGGGGTGTAATATTATTTATAAATTCAGTTGCATTGATTAAGAATTTAAAATACATGTCAGGAATAAAATATTAAGTAACTGAGACTGCCATACGTGACAAGCACTTTTAGGAATTATACTGGTCATATTAGACTATTTCATAAACGCTTAACAATATATATAAAGATAACAAAAATAGTAAAAACACCTTTCGTTGTGAAAAACAAATTGGTAACATAATTTTACCGCTTAAGAAAGAAAAAAATGTCAAAGTTGTGATGCATAAGAACATCGACAGTCTTCTGAAAATCTCATAAAATCAAATTATGGAGCCACTAATATAGACAAAATGCAAAATTATTAATTTCAGTAAATAAAAGAAGTACACAGACGGAAATAAAAAGTATTAATTTATGTTTCGAACATAATAAATTAATATGATTTGATACTCCTATCTAGTATAAGGTTTTTCCATGAAAGTTGGTATTAATGACTTGAAAGTAGAATGAAATAACAACAATTTTTTGGGTAAACAAGAAAATGGGAACAATATTACGACAATTTGCAAACAATCTACAAGTTATATTAATCTGTGAATATTATGTCGTACAATACTCCCAGATTTCGTACCAGATTGATAATAGTAAAGTATTAAACTTTGATGTAAATAAAAGGTAACCAGCAAAAAAGAAAAAGAAAAAAAAGGAAACTAGAAAACATCCTTGGCTTTAATATGGTAAGTCTTGATAATTCTTTGCTAACATATCTACATAATATCACAAAAATCTAAGAACATGGGTTACATAACAAACTAACTACTAAAAAATACTGGCTTACCAAATGTGTATTTTTTTTAATTTGGCAACACATTATCCTTATATTGTTTTTCATAAATTTACAAAATCTTCATATATATATATATATATATATTTTCCCCTTTTAAAGAAAATGTAAAAAAACTATAAGTAATAATGAGGGAAATGGTAGTAAGAAGTAAGAACTTGGTCGTGAAAATTGTAGACCATTTATTACGGTAGGTTGCGACCTAACGGAATTGGACACTATTTACTACAATTCATTAAATGGGTTTGCCTAATAATATGACCTTCATCTAACTTGTTTAATTCAACAAATGGATCCCACCTTTAAAAAAAAAAAACAAATTTCTACTTGTGGCAATTTTTTTGGACACTACATTTAACCAATTTTGTCAAACTTATAAAAAATGTCTAGTTAGGGTCCCCTAAACCAACGTGGCTGCACTAGCACCATAGTCTAACCCAATTAACTTAATTAAAAGTTTGTAGCTTTTCTAAATAAATAAATATTGTAAGAAAGCGAACTAGCACACATTAATTTACCATCGACAATTTACTTTTATTTTGCTAAGCTCTTAACAATTTTCGAGGGTGTTTTGGGAAAATCAAGACTACTAACCCGGATCGAAAAATCCCCGGATTACATCACACAAATCCCAGATTAATCATCAGGTGAAGCAATATAAAATTAGTCCAGATTAGCATCAATTATTAAAATAAGGTCCAAAAATTAAAGTTAGGGGTACTTTGGTCATTCCATTATCCCCGCTCCAAAACCCCACCAGACTCAGCGTATTTAATTTTTTTTTTTTTTTTTTTTTTACTTTTTACTCTTTGATTTAGAAAGACTGAAAGAGTGAAAGAAATTCTGTAAGATGGTCAAATCATTTCATATATTATTCAATTCGGCATCGATTTTAAGAAATTACAATTTTTTTTTATAGATATAATATTTGAAATGTAAAAAATTATTTAACAAGTTAATTCTAATAGTGTGATGCAAAATGGAATTGAAGAAATAATTTTTATTTTTAAAAATTGCTCTATTGGTTTTAACAAGTGTAGGGAAGAGCCAGTGAAATCCAAAATGGCTAAAAAGCAGAGGTGACCTACATGGGCCGGCTTTTAACTATATTTAGCTGGACAGACAAAAACCAACTTATTATCTTCATCGTCGCTATCTGCAGCTGTAGCTAGCTTCTCTTCTTCTTTCTACTCATCTATCTTCCATTATTTATATATAATAAAAAAATACACCTTCTTTTTTATTTTAGCTATACCTACATATACATATACGTAAACCATTTTGAATTCTCACAATTATTTAAAGTTTGTTACCATGAGTGAAATCAAAGTGACCCTTCTAGTTTTTTTGAAAGAAAAACCATTTCTTGACAATAATAGAAGAGAAATCTGAAGATTCCATAGCTAAAAGAAGCAAAAGGGTGCTTTTTTAATATAAATATTTCTGGGTCTACCCTTTTTATTTATGAATTTCTTGTATTTTAAGAGGTGTGAGATTGACAGGCAGATCCCACCGAAATAAATTAAATAATTCACCACACCCCCCATCTTCATAAAAACCCCTCAGAATTCACCATCTTTTTTTTCTTCTATTATTCATCAGCTGTAATTGCTGCACAGAACAGAAGAGAAAAGGAGGAGGGGGTTAATAAGAAGTAGAAATATAGTAGCAGTACTCCTCTCTTTTCTTTTTATAAAAAAAAAAAAATATGCTAGGAGTTTCTGGGATAATAAGCAGTACTAATTCAGGAGGTGGCGGAGAAAATCCAGAAAGCGGCGGCGGAGCAGGTAGTGGAGGAAGTAGCGAAATAGGTATAGGAGGTGGCGGAATTTCAATATCTGGTGGATTTATGACAGAAGAAGATAGAGCAATAAGAAATATGGAAGAAGGAGAGAGGAATTCTGGTGGTGGAAATAGATGGCCAAGACAAGAAACAATAGCTTTGCTGAAAATAAGGTCGGAGATGGACCTTGTTTTTAGAGATTCTAGTCTTAAAGGTCCCTTATGGGAAGAAGTTTCCAGGTACTATAATTATTACTAGTACTAAAATTAAATCATTTGTTGTTTCTTTCTTTATTGCTACTTCTTCTCTCATTCTCACCATCATCTTCATCATCAGTTTCATGATGCACTGAATTGATGGTAATAGAATCTTTTTTTCTTCCTCTTTTTGGGAATTTTTTTTTAAAGAATGAGTAGTACTTATTTTTGGGAAATGAAAAGATAGATCTATGGATCAGAATTCCATTGAATTATTGCTTTTTGATTACAAGGGTCATTGTTTTTTCAGTTCATTTCACTACAATACAGCAAATTTGAGGGAATTCAGATTCCCTCCGGGTTTTGGGCCAAATTCAGTTTTGCTTTTTTTTTTTTTTTGGCGTTTTTCTCTGCCAATTCCCAGCAAGAAATTTTGGATACCAATCTATCTTTTCCAGGTCTATGTACTACTACCTTCTCTCCCTCCTCTCAAATTCAGCAAATAATTATAAGGTTGTTTTGTAATCAAAATCTTATATAAGTAAAAACAAGATTTATTTTGCACCATGATTTTATTTCTCTTAAATTCTCCATTGGAGAAAAAAATGTGCTTAATTCTGTAGTGTTCCAATAAATTCTTTCCACCTTCTGTTGTCTCTTTCAGTTACCTTGTTTAACACTCTCAATTACCTTAATCTTGATTAGTGATTTCTTAATCTTCATGTTTATTTTATGTGGTAAATAGTAATAGTAGCACATCGAAATTTGTTTTATTGATGAATTCAATAATCAAGGTATTAAAAAATTGGAGTTTGGTTTTGGTTATTGTACTTGTATGTTTACCATTTTCTCTAATGCCAAATGTTCAGGAAAATGGCGGACCTCGGTTTCCATCGAAGTGCAAAGAAATGTAAAGAGAAATTCGAGAATGTTTACAAGTATCACAAGAGAACTAAAGATGGCCGAGCTTCTAAAGCAGATGGCAAAACTTATCGTTTCTTTGAACAATTAGAAGCTCTTGAAAACAACCCTTCTTCTCATCATTCTTTATTATTGCCACCACCAATTACTTCTTCTCGTCCCCCACCACCTCCATTGGAAGCTACTCCTATAAATATGGCCATGCCAATGCCATCTGGAAATGCTAATACCATAAATCTTCAACTCCCAGCTTCACAACAACAAGCTGCTGCTGCTACTACTACTGTTACTGTTTCATCAGCGCCACCAAATATTTTTATGTCTTCTCATCAAAATACAATCTCTCACCAAAATATTCCGTTAAGCTCTTCCATGGCACCATCACCACAACCATCGCCACAACCAGCTAATAATCCGATCAATAATCTTCAAGCAAATACAAATTTTCCATCCCATGATCAGAATATTTCAGCAATGTCGTATTCAACTTCTTCATCTACTTCCTCGGACGAGGATATACAAAGGCGGCATAAGAAGAAGAGGAAATGGAAGGATTTTTTTGAGAGATTGATGAAGGATGTGATTGACAAACAAGAGGATTTGCAAAGAAGGTTTTTGGAGACATTAGAGAAACGAGAGCGTGACCAGATGGTACGAGAAGAAGCATGGAGAGTACAAGAAGTGGCAAGAATGAATAGGGAACATGATCTTTTAGTCCAAGAAAGATCTATGGCAGCAGCTAAAGATGCAGCTGTTATTTCATTCTTGCAAAAGATAACTGAACAGCAAAACATCCAAATTCCAAGCAACATCAATGTTGCTCCTCCATCAGCACAAGTACAATTACAATTGCCCGAAAATCCACCACCTCCGCCAACATGTTCACAAGTAGTGCAGCAACAAACACAACCAACTGCAGTTCTAGTATCACCAGCGCCACCTCAACCATCACCTGCAACACCAGCTCCAATATCGTTACCAGTGACGATACCAGCACAGTCACTGCCACTAACACCGCCAGTACCAGCCAAGAACGTGGAATTAACACCGAAAAGTGATAATGGGGGTGAGGGTTATACTCCAGCAAGCTCTTCAAGATGGCCTAAAGCAGAAGTTGAAGCGTTAATTAAGCTACGAACACAGCTAGATGTTAAGTACCAAGAAAACGGACCAAAAGGGCCGCTCTGGGAGGAGATATCAGCTGGAATGAAGAAATTTGGATACAACAGGAATGCCAAGAGATGCAAAGAGAAATGGGAGAACATCAACAAGTACTTCAAGAAAGTGAAGGAGAGTAACAAGAAGAGACCAGAAGATTCCAAGACTTGCCCATATTTCCAACAGCTCGATGCATTGTACAAGGAGAAAGCTAAGAACGAAACTTCATCTTCTTCATTCAGTAATCCATCAGCAAGTGGGTTTGCATTAAATCCGGAAAACAACCCAATGATGCCGATCATGGCTCGTCCAGAACAACAATGGCCGCTTCCGCCACATCATCAACAACTACAACAACACCATCAAAGTACCCGAATGGATCACGACCACGAGAGTGATAACATGGATCAAGACGAGGACGATGAAGACGAAGAAGACGAGGATGAAGAAAATGCGTATGAGATAGTGGCAAACAAACAGCAATCATCAATGGCAGCAGCCAACACAACAACCACCACCACAGCTACTGCTACAACGACAGTTTGAGCGAGCTTAGCACAGATCTCAAAGGGAGAAAGAGAAGAGAAGTGAAGTGGGGGCAAAAAGAGCGGAATTTTAAAAAAAAATGTGGGTAAGTGACTGAACATTGGGAATAGCAAGTGGGTCAACTGATTCTTGCAGGAAAGTGTCAGATTGGATCAGATCTCAGAAAATTCCGGTTGGTATGAGAAGACGGTCACTCTGAAAAATAGCTCATTTGGAGGAAAAGGTGAACAAATTTGACACATCATTTAGACTTCATTTCATTTTTTCTTTTTTGTTCAAACTCTTTTTTCTTTTCTTTTCTTTTTTTTTTAATTTTGAGTTGGGGATGTTGGTAACGGGGTATAGTGTAGTTTTTGGTGGTATAAGCTTATTTGCACTTCCATTGTTTATTTATTAATTATCAAAATAAAGTTTATTGAGGGAAGGGGAGGGAAGAGAAAAAGGGACATAAAGGGAGTTTTTCAAAGGAATAAAATGAAAGGACAAAGTCTGTAATTTTTTTTACGTCTTTTTTCTTTTATATATTTCCTTTTTTGTTCATGGGAGTAAATGTGAGAAATAGTTTAGTAGAGTTACATTCTTATTCTCTTTTTTCATCAAATCTACTTAGAAAATAGTTACTCAATTCATCTTTTTAAATTCTTTTGTTATGTCAAGTAGTATGGTTTGATAATCTTGTAGAATGTATTGAAGATTAATTTTTTTCTTCTTCCATCAAAAAAGCACATACAGAAAAATTCACGTACACCAATTTGTGAGGCAACATTTCACCCCATGTTGCAAAAACAGCTGCTAGTAAATTTTTGTACTTTGATTCCCCCATAGAACAAAAGAAGAAAGAGGAATAAACATAAAAACAAATGGGTCCTTGTTGCACATGATATCTAGTAAATGTTAAAATTATTTTTTCAATTTTTTTTTAAAACTTGTTCTCTTTTTTCTTTTGTATTATTTCTACAACTATCAGACCTGATCATATTTTTAAAATAGTTTTTGTTTTACTCTTACACAAAAGATCAGTGAGTAAAAGTCATTGGAACTAATTCTCATCATCAATGATGTATATGTTTGGACAAATGTTCTAAAAAAAAATATCCTTCCCTAGTGCTAACCGGTTCGATAAGGACTGAAGTATGCTAGAAAGTATCTTGTATAGAGTTTAAGTTATATATGTGAATGCTGTAAAAAAAATTATACAGTTAAATACTTATAAGTAAATTTTTATGATCAATATTTATTTTTAACCTGATAAAACAATAATAATATAACAAGTTAAAAATACATTTGTAGCATAAAATAACTTTGTAAGGTAAATTCTTCAATATAAGAAAAATGGGGCCTCCAAGCAATAATAATGCAGCAATACTATATGGAGTGGGGTCATACGTACAAAAAAGGGTTCGAAAAACTTCAAATCACTATAAGTGAAATGTAGGGGCGTTGATCGGTTTTTGATTAAAATCAAAACCAGACCAATTTAATCGGTTCTTAAAATTTTAAAATTAAAATCAAACCAAATTAAATACAAATTATCGGTTTGGTTGTTATTGGTTTGATTTGGTTAAGTTTGGTTTTTCGGTTCGTAGTAAACTAATGATAAGTTGATAATAGTAAAACAATACTAGACAATAATCTGAAAATAATTTGCTAAATTTATGTTTTTTTATATATTTCTTTCAGAACTGAAAGTTTATTTAGATTGTTTAAATGAAAAGTATGAACAAAACAACAAACTAAAAGTTTGCTTTCTCAAGCTTTAGCCATTGTAGTCCTGCAATTTGAGTTTGCTTTCTTTACTCTTGTGGTAGGGTTTTTTTTACTCTTCTATTAGGCAAAAGTATGTGTGGGGGGTTAGAGAATTAGAGTATCTAAGGAAAAGAAAATTGGCCGATTCCTATTGTTTTGGGCTTAGGAAATCTTTTAAGATATAAGTAGCATAAACCAAAATTCAAAATAACAATTAAATTGCATAAAATATCTAAAATTATTTAGAAAAAGATATTATAATATATATAACTAATTATAAAATTTTGTATATAATTAATCAGTTTGATTCGATTTATTTTTTGATTTTTTGTAATAGAACCAAAATTAAATTAAATATTATCGGTGTTTAAAATTTAAAACCAAAATCAATCCAAATAAAAAAAATATTAATTTACTTAATCAATTTTGTTTGATTTTTGATTTGGATCGACTTTCCTTCAAACCGTGAAAAGCCCTAGTGAAACGTGCATTATTTTCATTCTAAGTGTTGACTTTCACATAGCCCACAAAATATAATGGTTATTCATGTAAAGAAAGAATAATGATGATATATGTATGGATGGTGTAAAAAAAAGAAGAAGATAATAATTGATAAGTAGTGTAGCTAGCTAGTTCATGGAGATGCCTTTTGTTCCTCTTCTCACATGATGTGTAGGGTTAAAGGTATAGTAGTTGATATATTCCTTGTTTCATAAATTCAGTGTTTTTTTTCGTTTCAGTCCAGTTAAGCATGGTTTCTAAAATCCACATCTCAATGATTATATATATTTGTCCGACTACTATATATAAATAATTTTTCCACAGGCTAAAAGTAATAATATCCCAAATAATTTCTCTCCAAAAATCTTATTATATAAGATCGAGCTTAGAACTCAAAATTGATACTCTCCTTAACCACCCCCTCACTCCCTCCTCCCCTCATCCCAATATATATATATATATATAGTAGAATAAATTAATTATTCTACTATATATTAAACAGTTAACAGTAGTAAAGTAAGGAGTAGTACCGACAAGTATTATAGAATGATAAGTATTTTTTTTAATCCTTAATCAGATATTTTATTCTGAGTTATGAGTATGAAATCGTCTGCTAAAAAGAAAAAAAGAAAGAAGTAAACATGAAATTAATAGTAATAGAGTAGTAGTAGTAATACAGTAGGAAATTAATAGTTAAAAGAAGAGGAGCACATGAGAAAGGGGCACACATGCAAAGAGCTGACAGCAGCAGCAGCTATTGTTGCTTTCATATTTAAAGTCTTATCTTCTCCTTTTTTTTTGTTTTGAACTTTTCTCACAATATAATGCATCTCTCTCTCATTACAGTTTTACTAACAATTCCTTTCTGGACAAAATGAATGAAACTTCTAAAGTAGAGTATAATTTTTCTCTCTCTCTCAAAGAAATTACCAACTCATATCTATCTCTCTTTTTCTTTAATTAATTGTCAGAAAGGTCCTATTGTACTAGTAATAATCAGTGTGGGCCCCACCACACTCCAAAGGAATCTCTTCTATTTGAAGTAGTACTACTTATTAATTTTATTTCCTTTTTAATTTGTTTAACAAAAATGATTTTTTTAAAATTTAGTAATAATTTAATTTAAATTTAAAATTTTATCCTTAATATAAAACTTTTATAATCTGACAAATATTCTGTGCCCCTTTTTGACTTGTTTATACCACGAATTCCAAAATTCTTTATTTTTTTTTAAACTCCATACCTAATCAAATTCACATAGAAATATATACTAATTAAAATACAGCAAGGGATTGTAATAAAGTACATATACTCAGTCATATTTTATTTTATTTCAAAAATACTTCTCTATCTAACAGCACCACAATTCACAAGAGGTATATATGTTTTGAAAAGTTACCTCATTCAAATGGGACTGTTCGTAACAAATCTCATTGATTAATCTCAAAATAACTAAGCCGGCTCTTTAGTCAATTGGTTAAGTAATAAAGAGTAATGTCAGATATGGATTTATGATTTAAACTTTATGGCTTTAATTTTTAAAATTTTTAGTATTGAAGCTATTATATTTTTAAATTTATGAGTTCATATTTACTCTTTTTGCAATTTTAATAAATTTTTACATATAAATTTTTACTCCGCATCAAAAGTTATGAGTTTAATTGAATCGGTCGAGTATGCACTACCTCCGGCCCCGAGTAATGTAAAGTGATAATTGCAAATTAACGTATGTATTTGTGTAGACATATAATTAGGAGTAATAACGTATCACACGTAAAATATCAGAGGCGGACCCATGTGTATGAATGAAGGGTCACCGGATCCCGTAAACTTCGAACGAAATCCTCTATATATCTATACATATACACTTAAAATGGTTAATTTAAAGCAGTTGGTACCCTGTGTTAGGAGCGAAAAAAGTCGGTTGTCATGTGGAAGCTAGTAAAGCAAACCTTCAACGACGATAAATCGAACAACAAAAGAGAAATATACTTACAAGAGACACGAACATATAACGTGATTCAGTCAACTGACCTACGTCTACGACGGAGATAAGAAATCAACTATAATAAAAGAAGAGTACAAAACATCGCGAGAACAACCTCACGAAAATGCAAACACAAGTGGTATACTAACACTTGTCCCATAAAGTTCTCCCCCTAAACACAACTCTCAAGCCCCATATGACTACTTTGCGGATGCTACTGAATGAGAAGGACAGATCTTCAACTTATAGAACTCCAAATATTTTCCTACAAGAAAAGAGACTAGCCAAATATAGGAGAATTATAATTTCTTTCTACAAAAAGGAAATCCCAATTAAGGTAATTATATTGCCTTTTTACTTCAAGAGATAGGAAAATCAAATATGGTAAGAAAATCAGGACAAATACCTAACACCCTGAACGCTAAAAGACTTTAGGGAGCACTGGTTAAACAGAATAATGTGTCCCCGTCACGTAAAAATTATGAGTCTGACTCTGAGTAAAATGTCAACGTCTACGAAATGAATTCAAGATTTAAATTTAAGGATTATTGGACACAAGACTTAATTTAATTCAAAGGGGATATATAAAATGGATGTGTTTTGTACATATTTGTTGAGAACTAGAGCTACAAGATTTTTCGTTTGCTGCTTCTAACAATGTTAAAGCTGACGATCATCAAACCAGAAATATACTTTCGGCTTTATGACGTCTTATATGCAAATGGAGTTGAAATATGTAGTAGTACTACTAAATTTCGATACTAACACAGAGAAATAAGCAAAAGAGAACTTTGCAGAAGCTCAAAACCCAACGTAGGTTGACGCTATTTTTTTGTTAGTCAGCTTTAATTTAGCTTTCCATTAATAGACATAAAGCTCTGTTTGGGAATACTAATGAAAGACATTTTTTGAAATTCTCTCATTCATTTTAATTTGACTTGGAGACTCATGTTGTTTTTGAATTTCAATTCATTTGGATAAATACAAGAGCTCATGTCTCCATCAATAAGAAAAAGGAGTACTATTTTTAAGTCAAACGTTCAAGTTTATAAATATATATAGTTTTCTATAAAATACTAAATTAGAGTATGTATTAAACATGTTTTGAGTTATAATTATATATGCAGATAACATTTAATTCATGAATTCCTATTGAACCGAAAAATAATCCACTGTGACCCATATTTGAGATGTTGAACAAAAAACAAAAAAAAAACAATTGTTGTAGACGATGTGGCATTACTGTTAGTAGTTTCCACACTTCTCTTCTCTTGTAGCTTTGCATTCCTTGTTTATGTTCTTGAAGCGAGAGTCTATACGAAACAACCTCTCTTCCTTCGTAAGGTAGGGGTAAGGTCTGCATACACATTATCTTCCTCAGATCCCATAGTGTATAATTGTACTGGGTTTGTTGTCGACAAGAGGAATCTACAAGAGAGTAACAGCCTGTTTGGCCAAAAGTTTTTTTTTTTGGGCCAAAAGCACTTTTGACCAAAAATTGAGGTGTTTGGCCAAACTTTTGTAAGGAAAAAGTGCTTTTGAGGAGAAGCAGAAAAAAAATAGTTTCTCTCCAAAAGCACTTTTGAGAAAAATACACTTAGAATCGGTTTTTTAAAGCTTGGCCAAATACTAATTGTTGCTCAGAAGTGCTTTTCAAACTAATTAGCCAAACACAAACTACTTCTCACCAAAAGTACTTTTGAGAAAAGCAACAACAACAACTACCCAGTAAAATCCTACTAGTGGGGTCTGGGGAGGGTCGTGTATACGCAAACTTTATCCCTACCCCGCGGGGGTAGAGAGGCTGTTTTCGAAAGACCCTCAGCTCAAGAAGACATTTTTGAGAAAAACATTTTAAAGAAAAATACTTCTTAAAATAAGCTAATTTTTGCAACTTGACCAAACGGGGTATAAGACAGGTGGTTGATGCAACGTAAGAGAGAGTACCTTGAATAATTAAGTGCAGTAAAACAACGGGGGACCTTAATTAGTACAAATATGATGTGTTGGAGGTACCAACTTCAGTTAAATGTACGAAGGCATCTTTAGTTACTCCACTTTTTCAAAAAAAATCACACATTGCCAAGCAACTAGTACTGCCTAATGCCTACTGCACTTTTATAATTTTGGTACCAGAATTTAAGGTTGATTTTTTCTTTTTGAGTACTTGACAGAATTTGAGGTTGATTTCTTCTTCTTTTTCACTACTTAAATTTACAACTTTGGCTTTACTAATGACGAGACATGACATCTTGGCTTTCTAGGTGAAGCCTTCTATCTTTATAAGCGGCGGCATAAGTAAGATTTTTATCAAGAAAAATTAAATAATTAAAAATAAATACAAAAAAAGTTAAGGGAATTTAATATATTTATATGAAGAAAATCTTAAATACACAATATAATTTTCGGACAAAGAAGGTTCAGCTCAACCCCATTTTGCCCACTTATGACTTACCTCCGCTCCTGTTTATAAGGGCAACTCGTTCACTGTAACATGACATAAACTCCTTTTAAGTGAGTCGACAATCAAATTGAGATCAAAATGAAAATATAACCAAAATTAATAAGCTCCTTGTAAGTGAGTGCACTATCAAACCTAAACAAAAATCAACAAATAATATCAAACATTTTACAATAACTCGGTCTGTTCCATTTATATGATTCCTTCCTTTTCAGTATTTTTTGTAATTTAAAAAAGACACATTTCTTTATTTAAAATTAACTAATTTTAAAATTTTTATGCGCTTAATAATATGTTTGCATATCTAATATAAAATTAGCATGCGGAGCAGAAAAGTTTATTAGAAATAGGCCTTTTTTTCCTTTTGACGAAATTAGCCATTTGACTTCTTCGAAATTCGATACCTAACTTTATTTTTATATATATGCCTCTCTACGCTTGTTACAATGTTCAAATGTCAAATTCTATAAAGGAAACTTGTTCATTTTACAAACTATTTTGACTAAAGCTCTTAAAATTGACCTAAATCCCTCCTACACGTGTTGCATTATTTATAAAGATAAGAAGGAGACAAAAAGCATGAAGCATTTATTAACAGACAAATCATTAGCACCACGGAAGAAAAAGCTCCTAATCCATATTAAAGGCATGATTCATGATAGTAGAAATAGTAAAATTCTTCTTACGGTTGAAATTGAATGATTTTCAACAAATTGTTCATGCGATTATTTCTGTTTCCTAAAGTAATAGTTCGTTTGAAACGTTTTCTGTTTTTTTAATGAGCCTTACGTAATGTGAATCATAAACATTGAAAATAACATGCTACGTGACGTACGCTTATCTTCTTATCGTTTTTCAACCTTTCGATGACATCAGAGGAAGGGGGAGAAAAAAAAAAGGATAAGGTGATGCATTTTTACTTATGGTATAATGTTATATTTTTTCACAATTTTGATGTAAGGAATGTGAATACCTAGGATATTGAGAATCGCTTTGTGGTTCTTACTAAATAGAGAAATTGTGCTATGTGTGTAAAGATTCCTTAATTGATAGTACATCTCTGGACCAAATCTCTTAATAGTGGGCTTCAAGCCCAATCTGTTGTGTCACATATAGACCAAAGATTTTGGAGACAATTGACTCTCTCATGATTTGTAATTTCTTCAAAAGAATCATTTGGAGCATTAATTAGTTAACTACAATAATAACTCTTACTATCAAAACTGAGTTATAAAATACCTAATCTAAAATTATAGACATCCAATATTGTCCCTCATTTCTTCCAATTAATTTCCTTGAGCTTCTACGTCATTAATACATCAAATACTTTATTTTTAGTACTATTTTTCATTTACTATTATTATTATTGCTGCTGTTGTTGTTGTTAAATTGTTATTACTATTATTATTTACTATATTATTATTTTTAATTATCACTATTATTACTATTATATTTATTATTATTATTATTGATGTCAATGCTCTTATAATTTTTAGTCGTCTCTTATTGCTACTAATATTACTACTACTTTAATACTATTAATTTATCATTATTAGACACTTATTATTTTACTAGTTTTTAGAACATGCTTTGCACGTGTATTCCATCAAATTTATATAATATATGTTGAAAAATAGTTCAAATTTACGCGTATATATTTTAAAAACATTTGATTGAAATGTGAAGTAAAATCTAAGAGATATGCAAAAAGTTAGCATTGATAAGGTTATTTAATTTGCTCTCTCCTAAATATGCATGTGTCAACTTTTTTTCCCCCTTCTATTTTAATGTACATATCATGTAGTATAGAAACTTCAGCATCATAATTGCAATGTAATATTTTGTTTTTTTAATTATTAAAAATAACTAAGATAGTAAAAATTCCCATGACTACAGTAAATGAATATATTATTTAAAGCCGATTTAAAATGAAGATGGATCTCCTTTTTAATGAAGATGGATCTACAAATATATTCAAAACAAAAATGAATCTACAAATATTTGACACATCGTGTGCAAATGTGGTAAAATAACGATTTGACTATTTCATATTCCGTGGATACTCTATACAATCATAGAAGTTGAATTTATAGTTTTCTACGAGTGTTAAATGAAGGTGATTTAAGCAAGAGTTCAACTTACATATTACAATGATGAAATTGCTATCTAAAATATATTTAAGCCCATGGAAATGCTCCTCAAGAAAATTTGGAAGTTCACACCTTTTGTAACACTTTAACACTTTGAAAGCCTTATAAGGCACAGTTTTCAGCCTTTGTGGTTTTCCGCTAAACAATTTTGTATTTCTTTCTCGTTTAAAAATAAAAAATTGACGAAAAAGTTGAAATCTTACAATCATTCAAATAAAATCTTAAATTTTTCTCCTAAAATAAGAAAAATGAAGTTAGAATGGTAGTAAGTATTACTTACAAAATTATTTGAGCCCCTCCCAAACACTAATCCATTGTTAGTTTTTCCAAAAACATCACCCAAATCCACCAAATTGAGATTTGAAATTCAACCCTAAAAATCCTAGCTCACCCAAATAATCCCAAACTCACACCTTATAATCACCAGGCCTCCCTAAACTCAAAACCCTTAACAATTTCCCCAAACAATCTCTGGAACTCGCCGAATCTCGGATCTAGGTTTAACCTAATTTCTGAGTTTGGGGATTTCTTGGAAGTTTCTATTCATCTTGTCTAGAAACTCGCCCAAATAGGTTATTCTTGACCAGAATGTTCGTTTGCGTCAGTTTCAAGCCTCATCGAAGCACTCTGAGCCTGACCGGTCTTCTGCCTTTGCTTTTGTTGATTGTCTTGCTGATTAAATCGGTACTCCCTGGCCTTTAGTGATTTATTCATATCTGTTATGTTAATTATTTAATCCGCCATTGGTGTCATTTGAGCTTCTTGTTTAGATAATTAGGGTCAGATGATTCAAATAATTTGTTTAGGGTACTTGATGACAATATGAGTTTGTTTCTGTTTGATGTTTAGTTTCCATACCTGTTTTCTTTGTTTGGTTTGCATGAGTCAGTTAGGTTAATCCCAGTATTTTTGTTCAATACTTAGTTAGACGTTTGTGATTTTCCCTATCAGTAATCCATTGATAGGCTTTAATAACTTTTCTTTTGAAATTTGTGTTAGTCTTAGGTTTGAGTCATTTCTGTTTCTATTCGTGGTTTGTTTGGTTCATGATTATTGAATTGAAGCATAGTTTGAAGGATTAATTGCATTTTCGTTTGTTATTTGATTCTATTTTCCAATGCTTGCCTGCTTTGTTCTTGTTTGCCATAATTTGTAAATCCTTAGAAACTTAGGAAGGCTTAATTGAACCATTAAAAAACTTAAGGGTTTAAGCCAGAAATGAAATAGGGACCTTTAGATAATTCCTATACTTAGAAGCATTTAAAGGAGAGGGCAGCTGTCCCTATTTGGTTAGCACAAAAATGCTGAGCCAATAGGGGACAACCAGCTGTCCAGGTGGTTAAAAAGATGCCTTTTGCAGGCTGGGAATAATTCCCATTTTCTGTTTTAAGCACATGGCCTTAGAGGCCTATAAAAGAGTGCCCTTCCTTCACTCTAAAACCAAAATTTTGAGCATCATTCTCTGCACTAAAAAATTATAAAAACACATCATAATTTTCTGCATTACTGGGCTAGTCTTTCTGGTTTTCTTTTGAGTTTTGAAAAGTTTTTGTGGATTTTCTGGTTTCTTAAGCTGAACTGTGGCTGGGTTTTAGAGGTTGTTTAAGTTGATTTACAATGCTGTTTCTTTGCTGTTGAACCTGCTTTTTCCTGTTGCCCTAAGCTGATTTTTAAATCCATTTTTGATTAATTTTGCTGTAACAGGCATGTACTGCTGAACATTTTATTGACCATTGAGTCAAATATATGAAGCTTTAGATAATTTGCTGCTATCATGACCAAAATGTCACATGAAATATGGATTGACATATAGATTCTGATTTTTATTTTTGTCTTGTTATTCTGTTTTTATTTCTTCTTCTATTCTTCTTTTCAGCATGTTATAGTTTAGCTTAAAAAGGTATGTATTAGTTGCCTCATTTTGTGTATGACCTTATTCTGAGAAGATTCTTTGAGTCTTAGCTTAATAACATGATTTCTTTCCAAGTATGAACTGAAACCTGATAGTTTGGAAAATTTGTTCGGTGTGTGAGATTTATTTTGGGGGATTTGATTTGAAGCTCTTGCTTACTTTGATATTCTGCTCGCATGAGGATATAAGTTTCTTATCTTATTTAGCTATGGTGGTATTGAATCGTTAATACCCTAGTGTTGATACCTAATTTTTCCCTGTATTTTTTAAAAATATGTAAAATACCTTCAAAATAGCGTATATAGGCATATATAAGTATATCCCAAGGTTGAATTATTTTTCCTTAATTTTTCGAAGATTTTTTAATCAATTCACTGCCCTATTTTATCAAGAAAAACCCAATAATTGTCACCAAAATTATCATTTTTGGTGACTCATTTATTGGATTCTTATATTTACACTAAAATATTGCTAAGATATTTTTTACACCTTTTTTTACAAATTTATTTTAGTATTCTACGGATAAAATTGCATAATTAGAATATTAATCATTTTTAGGTTTAAATTTGTCTCATATTTATAAAATAGAATTTTATATTTTTAAATTCATAATTATATATTATAAATTATTTCAGTGCTTTCAATTAGTTTTCAGAGATTTATTTATTATTTTTTATAAATTAAAAGGGAAAAAAGAGCTATTTAATTTATAGCCAGACTTGGCCTTCTAATTTAGCCTAATTAAACCCAATACCCAACCCAAATTAAACCAACCCAAATACCCAAGCACAATCCTAAATCTACCCGACCCAACCCGAATTAAATCTTGGCCGTTGATCAATTTTGATCAACGGTCTAGATCCGCCCTTACCAAATTAAACCAAACGACCCCCCAAGACGCTTCTCATTTCCTCACTCGTCTCTATCTCTCTATCTCTGGTTCTCTTAAGAACCTTTCCCCCTTCCCCTCCGCTCCGATGAGTTTCACTCACCTTCTCCGGCCACCTTCTGGCCTGAATCTATGGTGGTCTCACCACCTACCAGCCTTCCATGGTGCATACACGTTTGGTTACTGAGGTTTCATGGTCTGACCATGAAGAAGCTTCATCCAGACCTTGTTGATTCAAGTTTTATGGCCATCTTCGGCCTTGCTCCGGCAAGCCATGTCTGTTTCGAGCCTGGCTTGGACTCCTCATGCTTAAAACTATCCAAGCCTTTCTCACCGTTTGGGTTCCTCTGAAACCCTAGCTTTTGAGGTTCTTCTATTTTCTTTAGATCTATTCTAGATCCGTATTTTCCCTAAACATTTAAACGATTTCTTGGTATTTCTTTCAAAAAGTTATGCTTTCAAAACCTTTATATTTTTCTGATTTAGGTTTTTTTTTGTTCTTCATATGTTCTCTACTGTGTTCTTTATATGTTTCTCTATTGTGTTCTTTATATGTTTCTCTACTGTGTTCTTTATATGTTTCTCTACCGTGTTCTTTATACGTTTCTCTACTGTATTCTTTATATGTTTCTCATACTGTGTTCTTGTTAAGTTTCTTCTAATATGCTTCTTAATATGCTTCTCCTACCGATCCTATTAGTTTCTTCCGTTAGGTTTCTTATCAGTTCTTCTACTATGTTTCTTTGAGTTCCGTTACTGTGTTTCACATGTTGTTCTTTTACTATGCTTCTCATGAGTTCCTGCTACTGAAAGAGCATGTTAAAGGTCTCAGTTCCTTTCTGAGACCTCTAAATCTGTTTCGATTAGTATCTTTTTCCTTGATTATTTGTCCTCTCATCTCTGCACTCGATTGATGGTAAAACCCTAGAATTTAGGGGTTCATCCAAGTTTGAGAATATTGGCTATGTGATATGCTAGTTCTTCATCTTTCAAATTGTCTGATTTCAAAAACCCTAACTATTTTGAGTTTTTGAATTTGTTTCATCTGTTGCTCAACTGAGTCTTGAAATCTTTGTTTCAACCTCTGTTTCTTTAAGAAATTCTGATTCTCCACTAAACTCTTCTAAGGTCTTTACACTGGACCTTTTGTATGCTATTTGATACTATCTCTCTTCTACATTGCTGACCTATGTGACTACCATGATCCTATAGTCTATTACCTACTGATTTTGCAATGATACGACATTTTCTTTCTTTGCCCTAAATTCAGCTTAACATGTTTGTGTGCTCTTTACATGTGCTGAACTTCCCTCTAAAATGGCTTTTAAGTTTGGTTAATTTTAGACTTCCTTTTTTATAGGTTTGATTGATTTCTTTCCTTGTTTGATGATTTCCCTATGACTCGATTTAAGTTAAAAACTTTCCTCGGCTTTTCTGACTTGGTTCATTCATAGACCAGTAATTGCAAAATCTCTGATCCTTGATTTACTATCTACTAATTGATTTTTCTTACCTTATTTATGTAACTGTGTATTTCAAAATTCTGCTCTTAAGTAATTTCTTATGTACCTACCCCTAATTGCCTACTTGGCACAAGATGCTTGTTTGATCTCTTCCCTTAAATAACTTTCTTGCTCATTACCGTTTAAGTCTGAATTCCTTAATTAAAGAAAGTCTTGTACTAATAGATCTTAATTGATACCCAGTTCATTAATTGTTTTCTTACCTTATTTTTGCCTGTTTTTCACACTATAAGTACATGACTCTTTCATTAACAAATCTATCACTGGTAGTCTTTCTAAACTTACACTTACACTTAAAAATTATTCTCTCTTGTTTGCTTATACTATGGCCTATTGCAAGACCCGTTGCTTGCTTTCTCTCTATTTGTTTCTTTGAAACTGGTATGTCTTGATTTGAGTTTCAGCACCACAACAATGTGTTTATTTACTGCTTTAGTATCCCTATTTACTGCTTAGGTATAGTTCAACACTCATTCTAGCATACTGATTTCTTTTTGCCTGTTCTACTATGAATCCAAAACCCATATCCCCCCTATGTGTTTAAGCAATGGTTTGAGGCACGACAATATTGCAAGTTATTGTCCATGAATCAAATTTTATCCCTTGGGATCCTAGACTCTAATAACATATGTTCTGGCAGGCTTATAGGTGTGCTAGCACTCTCCATTACTGGGCCTGCGTAGAGTCTTCCTTGGCCTAAGCAATAGGTTCTGTACAATTTCCCTATTCTACTGAACCCCTTGTGTGTACTTATTTGTAGCTGATTCCCTCTCCTTTTCCCTTTTAGCATTATAATTTGCACTTGCACACCTTCTTAGCCTTTAAGTTTTGCCCCCTCTTGTGAGCCTTGCCTTGGGACCCTTTGAGTTCCCTCTAAACTTGGACACTTGAGGGCTGGCCTTTTCACACTGCACTTGTCCCAATCTGATAATATATTTGGATGTGAGCATTGCCCGGAGTCCCATTAAGGCTCTTAGGGAACTTTCACACACTCAAATGGGAGAAAGGCTTTGGATCATGATTGGTTTACCTCATATTTCAGACATGAAGTCTGAATCAGGCTCTCCTTGGTTGTACTTTTATTTGTATTTTTTGATGTATTTTTACTTTATTCTAGGTTGTAATAATTTGTACTAAACTCTTGGGGATGGTTAGTGAAAAGGGTGGGTAACTATGTATACAAAAAGGGTAGATACCATGCATATAGGTATTTTAAATCTGCATGCATATAAAAATCATGCCTATAGGTCCTTCTAAATCATGTCCATAAGTATCTGGAAATATGAATTCTGCATATGCATATAGAAAATATGCCTATAGGTCCTTTTGAATCCTGTACATCCATTTTCATCTAGAAATCATGTCCATAAGTATATGGAAATCTGAATTCTGCATATGCATATAGAAAATATGCCTATAGGTCCTTTTGAATCCTGTATATCCATTTTTATCTAGAAATCATATCCATAGGTTTTAAAACAATTCCTGCACCTAGAAATCATGTCCATAGGTTTTAAAACAATTTATGTACCTAGAAATCATGTCCATAGGTTTTTAAAACAATTTCTACACTTAGATGTCATGTTCATAGGTTTTGAAACAATTTCTGCACTTAGATATCATGTACATAAGGTTTTAAAACAAGTTCAACATTTAGATATCATGCTCATAGGTTTTAAACAGTTTCTGCACTTAGATATCATGCTTATTGGTCTTAAATAAAATTCAGCACTTAGATGTCATGTCTATAAGTTTAAAGCGAGTCTACTGCATTTTATACCACATTCAAAATCAATTACGCGTAGAAGGCATACCTATAGGAATGCCTAATCGAATCTGAGCCGCTTCATTCACGTATGGAACTAAAATCAGGAATAACGGTACTGTTAGTTGTAGAACTTATAATCTTCATTAAAAACTGCCTTTATTTTAACCTGACTACCTTTTTTTTAACCAGTACGTGTCAAGTTTATTTTTTTTAACCTTATTATTCTCCTGCTTACTGAATTCAATAGATACCATGCCTATAGGATCCTTGTCCAACACTTGGGCAAGCCTTATGGTAAAGTTATAAATTAAATCTGTTTCTGTTAATAGCTACAACCAGCAAGTAGGTCTGATTAGGGCTTCTTATCTGAATTATGTAATAAATCAGTCTGTATCAACCTTTAAGTTCTCTCATATTAGTATTTAATCAGATCTTAACTAGTATGTGTAAGTTATGCTAATTACGTGCTTCTCTGTTAAATGAGGTATATCTGAGCCGTTGCTTGTTATATGCTTTCCCCAACTTGCAATCCTTGTTTTGTATGTCGCCTTAGAGTTTTTACCTTTGAAAACTACAAATAAACCTAATATCCCCCCTATTAGGATTAGTAGTCCTAAATTTCTCCGGGACTGATAAGACTGGGATGGGTAATGGAGTACAATAAGTAAACGAGACCATTCTGCGCTTTAATATCTTAACAAGGTGGGAACGGTAGATATGGATATGATGACCATGCGATAATGCCACGCGTAGCCCCTCATTGAGGAATGATTACCGAACATTGTGTGGGGTGATCCATATTGTTAATAAACCTAGGACCCCCTTTTCCTTTATTTCTTGTCTCTTTTAAGCGAATTTCAAAACTCTTTCTTTTAAGGAAAATCAGCTTTCTTTTAGTTCTTTCCAACTTTATTTGTTTGTGAACCCTTCTGTGAAAATCCCCTCTTATCTGAAGCTTTGTTTGTTTACATGCTGTTTGCATCTAAATTCACAATAATAGTCAGGCGGGGAACCACACTAGTGGATTCTGAGGGGTGCCTAATACCTTCCCCTTAGAATAATTTCAAGCACTTACCCAATCTCTGGTTACTCAAATCAAAATTTTCTTGGTGTCCTAATGTACCTTAATCATTAGGTGGCGACTCTTCGAATCAAACCCAATTCCCAAAAGGAGTGAGTTGTCCTCCCAAATGTCATAAATCCGATTTCACGATAAAAAGAGGGCGCGACAACCTGGCGACTCTGCTGGGGATCTTTAGGCTTTTACCATTTAAGACCTTTATTGTGAATTTATGCTTCTTTACACATAATTATTTATTTATTTCCTTCAAGCATTCAATTTTCTTTTCAGTTGCCAAACTGACTGATCTCTTTTTTCTTTTCTTTTCATTACTACTGCTTTACATTATGAAACTGTTGTATTTACTGCTTTCTTAACGTGCAAATACATGACTAAATGCCTTTAATTGTTGCATAATCATGTTCAGCATCATATTCTCCTCGTGCCAAACAAAATCCTATAGCAACGATTATAATGAGTGGTTGCGCTCTTCCGATATTAACACCCCCTAAATCAGGAAAAGGTATATTTGGGGTAAAACCAGTCGATCAATGGTGTAGTTGACGATTTCGCGCCTTTCCCCCTTGAGTTGTACGCTCAATGGTACCAGTCTAAAACCTCATAGAAACCCTACTCTGTTAAATTGTGCATGTATCATGGTCAAACCTAGCCGAGTCAGTTATGTTGTCTGCTTAATGACTCTTTAAAACAACCTTGTCCAAAGTCCATTGGGTTTCCCTAAACCCAAACGGACATCACCATGTTTTGTGCATTTATTTGGAGAACTAAAATGCTTCATGCTAATTGTTAGTATTAAATAGTCGAGTCTGGTGGAGGTAAGGGCCTAACCTTATTTGTCTTGCAGAAATATGAGGCACGAGGTCCCCAGTTTCGGTATGATTAGCATGCCCCTACTGTTGCTAGACTGGTGGAGGAGTCTTACATCAAATGACCAAATCAATGAGTGGAAAGAGAGAGCCGCCAAAGCTAGTGAAGAGTTAGAATATCTGGAATACAGTCTGCTGGAATTGGAAGGAAAAATGAGGAAGAGAGTCAATGACTTTCAGAACGCTGAGGGAAACTAAGAAGGGCATCTGGCGAAGGCATTCTTACTAACAAGCCTATGTGAGCAGGAAGATCTGATCAACGAGAACATTCAACCTGGGGAAAGTCCTTCTGGGAAAAAGTGGATAGGGGTTTATCTTTTTCACTTTAAAAATGTAATAAGGCCAATGGCCATTATTAATTTTTATTTCCTATTTATTTAGTGTCATTTTGGGATTCGTCTATTTTTATCAATAAAATGAGGCATTTAGCATTCTAAGTTCTCCAAATCAACTTGTCGCTAGGCCCACCTCGGGCACAATGGGGTGTCCAAATTTGGACACGCTTTACGTTCCTTCACTATGTGTTTAAATAGTGCAACACTTTTTATGATCCTCACTAACTTGGTTACCTTTTTTTTAATTTTTGTTTTAATATTCCCCTTCCCAAAGGTTAGTTCATGCACTCTGGCATGATCATCTTAAGCAGAGGGGCACATAGCAACAATTAGACCATCAGGACCACCAGAGCCTGGCGAGCCTCGGGTTAGCAAGGCTAAAACAAGCATCATGCACTGTTTTTATTTTTAATTGATAATTTTTCTTTTTCGCATTTTTGATTTCTGCAATAAGATCTTCAATGTCCAAAACAATTATGGAATTTATCAAAGTATTTCAATTTTCTTATGAATCATCACTTATTATTATTTTTCTCATTAATTTACTTGCACAACATTACTATTACTTATCTTGATGAACCAATGACTGTGACATACAATGAGACAACGCAACAAACAGACATAGACTCAGAGGAAGATGATATACCGGAAGAGATCGTTAAGGAAATCGAGAGTTTTGAAAACCGACCTAAGTCCAACCTGGACGAGATAGAAATTGTTAACTTGGGAGATGTAGAGAATGTCAAGGAAACATGGATCAACGTTCATTTGTCGCCATCGAAAAAGAAGGAGTACACGAAATTTCTAAAAGAATATGATGACATATTTGCCTGGTCATATGATCACATGACTGGTCTAGGTACATCTATTGTGGCCCATAAACTGCCAACTGACCTGATATGTCCATCGGTAAAGCAGAAGCTCAGAAAGTTCAAACCTTATATGAGTGTGAAAATCAAGGAATAAGTCACCAAGCAGGTCAAATCCAAAGTTCTCAGGGTAGTGGAATACCCAACATGGTTAGCTAACATTGTGCCAGTGCCAAAGAAAGACGGAAAGGTCAGAGTTTGTGTCGACTTCCGGGATCTCAACCGGGCGAGTCTGAAAGACGACTTTCTTTTGCCAAACATACATATCCTGATCGACAATTGCGCCAAGCACGAGTTACAGTCATTCGTTGATTGCTTCGCTGGTTATTATTAGATGTGGATGGATGAGTAAGATGCTGAGAAAACGGCTTTCATTACGCCGTGGGGAATGTATTATTACAAAACGATGTCGTTCGGCCTGAAAAATGTAGAGGTCACCTACATGAGGACCATGACTACCATTTTTCACGATATGATACACAAACAAATTGAGGTATATGTGGATGATGTTATCATTAAGTCAAAGAAGGCCGCTGATCACATGGAAGATTTGAGGAAATTCTTCAATAGACTTTGGAGGTACAACCTAAAACTGAATCCCGCAAAATGTGCATTTGGGGTTCCGGCTGGAAAATTGCTTGGGTTTATTGTGAGTCGCCGGGGAATTGAACTGGATCCGTCAAAGATCAAAGCCATTCAAGACTTGTCGTCGCCAAAGAACAAGAAGGACGTTATGAGTTTCTTAGGAAGACTTAATTATATCAGCTGGTTCATAGCATAGTCCACGATCATCTGTGAGCCGATCTTCAAGATGTTGAAAAAGGATGCCGCCACTAAGTGGACCGATGAATGCCAGAAAGCTTTTGACAGGATCAAAGAATACCTGTCAACACCACCGATTTTAGTCCCGCCCGATCCAGGTAGACATTTGCTTCTCTACATCACAGTGTTAGATGATTCCTTCGATTGCGTCCTGGGGCAGCATGATGAAACGGGGAGGAAAGAGCAGGCCATTTACTATCTAAACAAGAAATTCACCCCGTATTGTTGATACCCAATTTTCCCCCCAAGTTTTTATACCCAAAATATTTCGAGAATAGCATATATATGTATATATAAGCACACCCAAAAGTTTTGGCATTTCTTTTAATTTTTAAACCAATTAATTGCCTATTTTAATACAACAAAATCCAGTAATTATTTTCCAAAATTATTATTTTAGGGGAATAGAATATTTTATTCTCATATTTATACCAAAATGTAATTAAGGTGATTTTTGCATATTTTTACGAATTTATTTGGTATTTTTAACGCTAAATTGCATGTAATGGCAATTATAACTATTTTGCGATTAGTAGCATTTTATAATTATAAAATTATTTCCAGCATTTTTTTAATTAATATTTATATAGTATTCGTTTGCTCAGAGTTTTTAATTTAATCTTAAAATAATTATTACTATTTTTATAAAATAAAAAGGGGAAAATTATCTATTTAACACTTAGCCCATTTTTATTTCAATTATAGCCCTTTCTCCTTTCAATTTTGGCCCTTAATTTTGACCCAATTCTACCCCAATTACACCAGCCCAGTTTCGTTTAACCCTGCCCCCAACCCAACTAAAAAACCCGCCCGACCTTTCTTTCAATCCAGGCCGTTGATCATTTTGATCAACGACCAAGATCATTCCTTACCTTTTTTAACCTACCAACTACACCCTAATCCCTTCATTCTCATCTGATAGCCACCCTTGAATCCCCTTCCTCTCCCATTCTCTCTGCAAACCCTAGCTACCGCCACCCAAACTAACCCTAATCCCCTCGATTCTCACCGGAATTCATGGCTTCTCAGGCCATGGACGGCCTGTACACACCTCCCTCCACCATTAGACCTGAGGTGTTCGAGGTTTTGAAGGTTGACTTCGATGGTTCTCTATTCAGACCTTCTCATCTCTATAGTTATATGGCCTCTCCGGCCATGCTCCGGCGTATTCAAGCTCTAGAGGCTTGATTCTTGACCTCTTCGACTCAGGATCTGACTTGTTCTTCCAAGACCTTCTCGTTTCTAGGATTTCTTAGAAACCCTAAGTCGTTCGAGGTTCTTCTCTATTTGTTTTCTTATATCTATGCCATATCGGTGTTCTATGGACCTTTTTAAGTGTTTTCCCAAATTTTTCTTTCAAAAATCATTTGATTTTAC